>JACEFO010002435.1:0-31886 GCA_015342445.1 Digitaria exilis
TCCGATTTTAACCGAACTATTACCTGACGCGCGTAGGTGACTAATTTGCCTGGTTGAGTTGCAGTAGCAAGTAGGGATAGGATTATCTGACTTACCTCCCGGTGGCGAAATGCAGTACGCCCTGGGCGCCGGCGCTCCTTACGTTCGTCCTATCATGCTCAGGTTTATCTGAACATTCTGAATGTGCTTGTGTTCTAATGTGGCGGTGGTACGGTTGGCCATGGAAACAGTCAGATGATATGCACTAGGCTTGCAAAGAGGTGCGTAGTCCCGTGTTGGAATAGTCTAACTTTCTATGAGTCCATGTCGACCCCATACTACAATAAAGTCGTGCCCCCATTATACCCGTCTCCGTTCCTAACATCTGTCTCGGTAGCTCTTCTCTTTCACCTGAGTGAAACTGGTTTGCATGAGACAAAACAGAGGAGATGGTAGAGCGGATAGCGTAGAGCATGTGACCGACAGGCTCTTTTCACTCCAGAGCTTCTTCATCTTGTATGGCCTTCCTTGGAAAAGACCGACCGTGTGCCACCTTCACCTGCAACATGTATGCAACTCGTCTGTGAGAACCGAGGACTGCATCCAGATGATTTCATCCACCAGGCACCAAAGCTAGACAAATTGAGGTGGAAGCCCACGAAGAGGCCATAAGAGAAACACGTCTGATCAGAGCAAGAGCAAAGCCTCGGCCACTAACCTGTTTTATTTGGTGCTTCTGTGCTTGTGGAGCAATGGAAATAAATGGCCCAAAATCTCTTCGCTGGCTACTTGCCACGACACTTCCCCATCCCTTCGATATCTCAGATGAAAAATGGAACGGATAATATCCGTTCTGCCGACCCGACCGACTGGAGAGAGTCGGATATGATTCAGATAGATTTTCATATATCCGATCATTTTTTTTCGAATATCAGATATAAATTTGGATATTTTTTTCGGATATAAGATTCATATTCTATATAGTAAGAGTAGTATGGGTCAGATTTCGAGTATCCGGATAATTTGGATAGCCAAAATCGGATATTACATTTAGATAGTTATATCATATAAAATATATAACAGAAATATGGTTTATCTCTAAAAAATTCATAGCTAATTTATTTCAGATAAAAATACAAATAAATAAACTTCATCTATTTATGTTTTAATTTAGAACTTTGATATTATTTATTCCTATTTTTAATCCAAAGACTAAAATTGAACTCTATCAATACTTTGCTGCAAAATGTTGACTTATTCTTTTTAATAAACCCTAATACAATTTTTTAAAATAGTAAGTAAAGTGACTTGGTAATGCTATGTCATCTATAATTTGATTTTTCAACACAACTTAATTAGAATTTATGTTATAAGTGGCGCATATATGGTTCTTGCTTTCAATATATCCGAGGAAATATTCGATAGCGATATTATCCGCCTATCTCATCCTGTATTTGATATGAGGTACTATTTTCGTATTCATGACTGCACTTATCCGTATTCTGTAACCGATAGGTACCCGTGTCTAATCTGATTCTGAATGAAAATACAAAAATAAAACAAATATAACGTTACTAATATTACGTCCCTGTCGAATCCATTGCGACCCGAATTGCAACTAGACGTGTACACACACAATGGATTGTATGTCTTCGAATCGATGTAATAAAACATGATGTTCCGTTGAACATTAGGGATTTTGTATATTCACATCGGCTTTATATTGTCCAACGATTTCACAATTGCGGAGCAATTATTTTTAAATACCTGCCATTTTCTATATGCTCCAATCAGTTTGTGCTGCATGTAAACTATATATTTCGTTGCAAAGATAAATTATGAAACTTCTTTTTGAAAAGTCATGAACTATGAAACTTGATGCAAGAAAGATGATATATATGAAAACGGTATTCCTAATCCTAACCATCACTCGGGTATGCCAGCAATCCCAACGTACCCGGCACTTGCCTGACCAATGCAATGACGTCATTTTATATAAACAACCAATAACAAAACTGCAGAGAGAAAGGGCTCCTATGGACTGGCTGCACGAACAACAGTGCCTTTGAAGAGGAGGAAGATTTGCCTCACCTTTTTTATGTGCTGAATCTTTTTCCTGAGAGACCTCTCTCGGACTGTCTTTATGTGGTGTGTCTGGCATTCTTTCAGCTGGTGTCCTATGTGGTTTTTCAATCGATTTTTGTATGTTCCTATTGCTTTGAGTATCGATTGTTTGTTTTTCTTTGTACTGTTACCCAACTTTTCATATCTTATTAATGTCGTATGGCATATATCTATTGGTTTAAGATTTGAAGTGGTACATAAACGAAATTTATTCAATTGTCACCTAGTCACTCCTCCCCGCTATGAAAATGGATGGTGAGAAGATATGTTTTGCTCGTACGGCCCACCATGGGGCCATAAACAGGTCATCTAGCCCAGATTCATTGACAGCGATGGGCCGAGGGCTCCCCTCCTCGCGCCGCAGAAGCTTCCGCATCGCCAGTCGTTTTTTATTGTGGCCCCTAAATTTCTTGTTCTATACATTTCTCTCGCCAAATTTTTACCCAGTTAACCCCTCTACGTATATATATTTCTGCATCTCCACCTCCCCCCTTTCCTCTCGCCGTCTTGTAGGTTCCGCCGCTTCCGGCCGCTGCCCCTTGAGAGGTAAAGCCTGCTGCTCCGTTTCCCTCTCGTTCATGATTGGATCGTATCAATTTGGTCTGGGATCTAAGGTATGTAAGTGGTTGCTTGTTTGGGTTAGGATTTGTGAGCTAAAATCTTTAGTTTTATTTGGCTGGGTTGTTGAAAAGGGGACTATTGCCTTTTATGTTTCGCTTAACCAATAGTGATTGTTCCCCCCTTGCCAACCACGAGTTGCATCTGCATTGCAACGCACTCTGCCACGCGCAAATTTTCCGTGCTAAATCTGTAACACAAGTGGTAGGTTAAACTGCTGTGCTGCTCTAAATTTAGTAAAGAAGGAAAATACAGATAAATACAAAACCGATCACACAGAACAACACTGATATGAAGTACTGCCATGCCCAGTGGAATAATCCTAATGCGCAGATATGAAGTATTCGTCATTTTTCATCATTTTGTTAATGGCTTGGCAATTATCGTGTATCGAGTTATTTGAAGGTTTATTTTGAAACCGTAGGGAGGCATGGCAGTTCTTTGTTAGACCTTGTTCTACGAAGAATTTCCTGTAACATTTCATGACATAACCTTGTTCCTGGCAAGTAACATGGACCTTTTGCTTCTCTTATTATAGCATAACAAACAGTCTGCTTTGGTCTGTTCGTCATCAATATATTCAATTCTCATTGCTTTTATTTCCAAAATCCAAATTCATTATGATGGTTTTTTTAACATAACTCATATGCCAAAGAGTGGGCGACTTGCATATTTCTGGTTGATGTTTTACCATAATTTGAGCATGTCCATGGTATTCTTAGTCCTCATTCAGTGATTCAATACCTGATTAAAATATATCTTTTGTAGGTTGAATCGCCTGCCACTTCTGAAGCCCTCTCCTGTCTTTTGGGAAAATGTGCTAATAGCTTGGAATCTGATGAGCACAGCCATGCTGATGCTAAATGAAACTGCTTCTTTTGTGAGGCCTGGTTCTTTCTGGGACTTAAAACCGTCTGAAAAGAGTGCTTCTGTTTTGCATTGTAAATTAGGATGCAGTGTAGTTTACCATTCAGTGGAAGGCCATCATATACAGAAGCCACACATTGCTCATAGCTACAAAGTTAACTTTACTAGAGTGAGCCACCACCTGTGTAAAAGCTTAAATGAAAGAACTACAAGGCACTGGCTGGTATTCCTCGTCCTCCATTTGATGATTTTTATCACTCCTTTTTCTGTCTCTCTCTTAAGCACATTTTATTGTATGCAGCATCGATTCCATGTTTGTGCTTCGTCAGATGATGACTTCCGCTCGTCACATAACATTGCGATCAGTTTATTCAAGCGGTATAAGAATGTTATTGATCGAGGAGGAGGCGGAGATAACCTAAAAGTATTGATTCTTGTTGAAATGTTCACTATACTTCTTTGCATAAGTACTGTGTGCACTAATTAATAATTACTGTGTCTGACTGTCTGTCAATGTTATCAGGAGTTTATCAGTGCTGGAGTGAACGCATATGCCCTAGGCTGTACAGATGAGGGGCTTAGAAAGGAACTTATGGTTATTAAAGATTCTGGTCTTGAGATTGAAGCTTAGGATACTATGGTGGAACCAACTTGAAGTTCGGAGTCCACTCCTCTGAGGTCAGCAGGCTCTATTTAATATGAATTGTGCCATTTAATTTACTATTATTGTTTAATATCATCTACTGGCTTACAAATTACAATCATGGTTTATAGTAAAGCCAAGCAGTTTCTTTTGATATTGTCACTTCAGCGGAAGTTGTGATTTCATCTGTTCACGCAATTATTTTTGTTATTTTTCAAGTCACTAGATGAAATAGGGTATCATGTAGTTCACTGTCCAGTACAGAGCATGCTGATCTTCTGTAGTTTCATTATTTGCCTCAGTGACACTATTGTATGCAGATTCGTGAATGCATTCTGTGGCTCAGTATTGTATTTATCACAATACTGTGCACGCCACAGCCAACAGTTATCAGGTGGTCTCCTAATCCGCCGGTGTCAGCTGACGTTTTGCATCAGTGGAAAGGGTTTTGTGCTCTAATGCAAACGCTTACTATGTCAAAGGAATGGCATGGTAAGAGCAAGTTTCGGCCACAATGCTCTTTTATCTCAGAATCTCATACACGTCGGCTAAACTGATGTTGCAGGTTACCGGTGAAAACCTTGCAGATGGAACAAATGGCTGTCACAGGAAATTCAGAGGAACCATCAGTAGTTGCTAGCCGTATGCAGTTAGTTTTCAGCACGCTAGAGGTTTGTAGCACGTTGTCAATATGTACACTCTGAAATTAAAGATGAAAAATCTCATTGTCACTGATTTTGTGGATTCACCATTCAGGTAGTTAGCCCACAGTGGCCAAGAGTGTGATTAAGGGAAAGCGATCCTATGTAACAATGGTCTACAGTTTTATTCTGACCAAAAGAATGCGCGGTGTAATGAATGATGCTTCACCGTGTCCATTTGAACTTGGATAGTCGGATGTCAAAACACGCGGTTGTACATCAAATGAAAATAATCATGTACTTCATTGTAAACTATTCGATAATACAAGTACCCACAATCTTCTATCTTCATGTACAGATTATGCATTGCTGCTGTAGTGGAGGTAAAGTAAACACGGACAGCTGAGCCACATTAATGTTCACTTTGGATTGGACTTTTGAATGAATTCTCCCCTCAAACTACATGTACCAATCATTTTGCAGCAAAATTTTTGTTTGGTTGAAATTATGCATTATGTTAGCTGACTACTTCGTTGCCTCTAGGGGGGTAAACATAGTAGATAATATCCACTCCGCCGGGGTCAGGTTCAGATAGATTTTTCGGATACCTAGGTGTTTTCTCAGATATTAGATATGGATTCAGATAGTTTTTTCGGATATCAGATTTGGATACAGTAAGAAAAGTGGATGTCGGATGTACGATCGGATAATTCGGATAGCCAGGTTGGATATTAGATTTGGATGGTTATATTATATATCAAATATACATTAAAAAATACGTTTTAATCTTAAATATCATAATTCATTTCAAATCAGAAAAATACAAAATTAGTACAATTTTTCTATTATATTTTATAAATTGATACTTTTATTTAAAAATTATTTGGATATATTTATTCCTAATTTTCAATCCATGGACTAAAATTAAACTCTATCAATAATTTGTTAGTCAAAAATAGACTTATGCTTTTTTAGTAAAACTCCGAAACGATTTTTAGAATAGTAAGTAAAGTGACCTGGTAATGTTATGCTCTTTATGGATTGATTTTCAACATAACTAGTTATAATTTAGGTTGGTGTAGTACACAAATAATTACAATACATGTGAGATACTAATATATATAGTTATTGCTTTTACTCAACATCCGATAAAATAAAATATTCATGTTCATATTGTTCGTAACTGTGTCATCCCGTATTCAATATGTATTTATTTATACTCATGACCAGACTCATCCATATTCATATCTGATGACAGACGTCTGTGCTCGATCCGATTCCAAAAGAAAATATGGAAACAAATATGGTCCAATCATATTTTTTTTTAAAAAAAAAGTATCCGATCCTTTTGCACCCATTCGTCACTGCAATTTCTGATTTGAGGTGTGAAGAGGGCCACTCTCTTAATTCCTCTATATAATAATGTATTATGATCTGCAATATTGCATTCCTCTATATAATAATGTACTATGATCATCAATATTTCTGCTGAGATGTGAAAAAAGCCACTCTCCTATTGTAAGGAAGGATGACACACTTCTGTTGCTATAGTATTGTACATTCAGCAATGGCAGAGAATTACATCGAATGAAATCTGTACCAGGACAACGGCTTTCATGACGACCCTCTGAAGATTAATTATGGATCTATGTTCACAACAAATTCACTTTCACATGTCATAAGAGTAGCTAAAAGTACATGATGAATTCAAAAGTTTTTTCTTAGACTAAAAAAGGAGAAAAAGTGGGAACAGAGCTACAATTTGTCAGATTTGCAGAAAATGTTTCCTGTTCCAACCATTTGGTGCTTCCACTGATGCCTTCAAAGTAGAGTTGGATCCTACACTCTGTTGTATGCCACGTTTTTACTGAACAAACGGCGGATGTAGACGACTTGCAACGCGCTAGCTGCCATGAAAGCTAGGTACTCCGCCATTGTGTAGAACATGACACGCTTTCTGGTGCTCTCATTTGCTGGATTGAATCAAATCAGGAAATTAACTTCGCATTGTCTGTACCAACAAGCATGAAACAAGAAACAGAAGAAAATATGTATCCAGCATGTCCACCCCTATGCTACATAAGTTAGTGGCGAAGACATGTTTTTGGTTTTGAACTAAAAAATAATAATAGGAAGGCAAAACAGAACAGGTGGAATAATTTCCCTAAGAAAGTTCATAAATGCCTAAAACTGAAGAGTGCAATGATTGAGGAAACTAAGCTCAATACTGAGGCAAAGATATACTAGTGCTAAGCTCAATACTGAGGCAAAGATATACTAGTGCCTTAATGTAGTAAAAATGCCCACATGAATGTGTCCTAAATTCTAATTACCCCAGTGCCCTTTCTTTCTGTTAGCACTATTGTTATTTTTAAGAGGAGAAAAAAAACCATAAACATTATAACGGGCTAAACATTTCTGAGTTTAATAATAGGACATGCAAGTCCATTGAGCTTACTGTGTCGGTGACGAGCTTCACGTGCTTTTAGGTACTTCTGCTCAGCAGTGACGGATTCTAATGCTTCTTTCAGCTCCGCAATTTTAACATTAATTGGGTCCAAGTGCTCTGCAGAAATGGAACATGGCTCATATGACGGTACAAAAATGTTAAAACTTAATGAATGACACATAACTCTTTAACAATAACAAACCAAAGGTCACAGAGCCAATCAGAGTGATAGATGTTAAATATTTGCAAATTGGTTAGTTACGCAGAATAAGTATGTGCTGAGAAGCTTAAAGATAAAAAGGTAGTGCACTAACCATCTTTTGCCAGATTGTGCTCATTGGGTATGTGCCCAACATGAATGTAGAAAGAAACAGTTTCAGGTGCCCCATATGGGTTATGGAAGCAAAACTTGTACATGCCACCCCTTGGAGCTTTAAATTCAAATTTATCACCAGATTTCCCTTTCAGGGTATGTACAGTGTTGCCACCAGATGAAGTTACCTACATTCATATAGAAGTAAAAAAACAATATATAGCATCAGAAAAAGGTGGTCAAGTGATCCATGGTGTAATACAAATAAAATACTTCAGTACCCACAAAATACAGTGCGGTAAAGCACAATGGAAAACTATGTGCAGGTAATTCCATATCAGTTTTACAAGTGCGAATAATACTAATATGCACAATGAAGGCACATGCATAAATAAATAACCAATTGCAAGTGGATGAGTAGGACCAATAAGGCAATCGGACATTCCCAAAGGTAACAAACACCATAGGAAACTTCATACAAATCAAACATAAGATAAGACCAGGGCAACAAATGTAGACATTGTTCATACAATTAGTGAAACACATTCTTTTCCCAACCGCATGGAATTGATTGAGTTTACTGAGACATAAAAACATAATTTCTGTCAAAGCGATTTGATTTCATCGGTGAAACTAACATTATTAAGTTTATGGACCAGATGCTTGTACTTTAATTCTCCTAATGTAAATCACCTGCATGAATGACCTACAATAGTTAGCTACAGTGCTGTATCAATTCAATTATCTTTTTCCAGCATCAAATTTTTAAATAATTTTATCGAACAATGGGTATCTTCCATAGAAACAATACACTATACCAAACTCAAAACTGAAGAGCTTTCATCTTCTACTCAAAAGCATTACAAGAATTATTCAGGGCTAATCTGAAAGCACTGCACAGAAAACACATCTGGAACATCAACAGGGAAAGGCCCATATGGTCAAATATAGGTAAATGACAATGGACAAGAGAAAACCCCTTTTTACTCAGATTAACTTGAATGCATCTATTTCCAAGCAAAAATGTATAGTGTAGTGAAACTTACTAGCAGGGGGGAAAGTACAAATGTTGCTTGTAAATGAGGAGAATCAAGAGCTGATCCTTAAGTTGTTAACAAAGTAAAGTATAGGAGTAGCTTGAGTTGCACAGAAGGTGAAACAAATCATATTATCTAAGCAGGAGTTGTTTTGCAGAAGAACACCATCAAGAGGCAGAATCCACAGCCAGAGCCAACAATCCAAAGAAGGGGACAACTCAATGAAACAGCACATTATCATCCAATCAAATTTGAGCCACCGATATTGTGTACTAGCAGGTCAGACCATACAACAAAACTGCAACAATACACTGACTTTCCTCAAAAGGTACAAAATCAACTCCTAAGCAGTAAGCACTGATAATTCATCATCAAGCTAAACTATATAACAACCATATTCTAGTGAAAACGAAATACTCTAGATCGCTAAACTTGTACGGAAACTAGGGATCGCGTCAGTGGATCACGAATAACGAACCCTCCCGATCCCCAATTCCGGGATGCCCAGATCCCAACCAAAACAACCCATAAACCCATCAAAATCACGATCCTCCTATCCAATTAGACCGCGCGGAAGAGGACGATGCCAGCGAGGCGAGGGGATCGGGCGGGTACCGTGAGGTCGATGCCGGGGTGGTCGGAGCTCCAGAAGATATCGTGGTCGACGACGACGAAGTTTCCGGACACGGTGTCGCCCTCGTAGGGCACGAACTCGTGGATGCACTCGGTGTCGGTCACCGTCACCGACAGCGCGTCCGCCCGCCACGCCGCCGACAGAACCGCCGCCAGCGCCACTACCAGCAGCGCCGCCGGCCGCCACCTCGCCATCGCTAATCTCCTCGCACCACTGCTCCCAGGGCGGGTATCAGGGGCTCGCGCCTCTCGGCTGCGTGCGGCGGCGTCTGCGTCGGCGCAGGCAGCGGCGGGCGAGGCGAGCTCCGCTCGTGCACGGCACGGGTCGGGGAGGAGGGAGGCGGACGCGACGGGGCGGTGGTGCCGTCGTTTTGCAATAAAGGACCCTGCGAATCGCGTAATCACGCGAGCACGAAGCGGGTTCGTGCGTCGTGCTGGCTTGTCTGCGTGGCCATGTGCGTGCGATTGGCTCCCCATGTCGTGACGTGGCACGGTCACGGGCCCGTATGGCTCGAGGCGGGCGGGCGCCGGGCGGTCAGAGAAGCGGTATCTTCAGCTTTACGTGAACAAGAGACGAAGACGTACGTGGCCATTAGCGTGGGCCGGGTGAGAGTAAAAATGGAGGCCCGACGTTCTTCATGGCCCGTTATTTGTTTGGGCTAAACTGGGCCGATATTTTAGTCCAATCGAAGGAGTACGACGACGGACGATCCGGCCGTTGGCACGACGACAGGAAACCGGTGATGAGTCTGCCAGTCTGCTGGTTCTTTGCTGACAGATATTTTGAAAAGGAACCTTAAAAATGATATTCACGCATGAGCATGCGTCACTGTACATCGGATGTTTGACTTCTGTTATCAAACTTCTGTATTGCTTTGTACTGTCTAGTGGGCCCATGCAGGATAACGGTGGTAATGCAATTCCAGTTTGTCGCGAGCATTAATCTTAATTTTATTTATTATACATCCTACGGCCTTTTTCCCTTACTTTTTCTTTCCCTTCTTTATACTAGTACTTCATACGGCCTTCAGTTTGAGATGTCCCGCTAAAACTCAAATTCTTTCAGGACAAGGACTCAATATTTTATGCATAATACTATAATACTCGTTACTAATTTCAAGCTCTTAATTGTTGAAACTGGACAACTGGATAAGGCAAGATGCCATGATCTTCATGAGCAAAAACTGTCAGCACGGAGGAACAGCAGAACGAGACAAGACAGACATCCTGTCAGATAGACAGGGTAGGTGCTGCGTAGTACTCCTGCTACTTGAGGAAAGATACTACCTCCTCCTCCGTCCAGAAAAAACATGTAATTGTAGGTTTCGTTACGCATACCAAGGAAATTGTAAAAAAACACATGTGTCCCTATAGAAAAGACAAAATAGGTTCTATCTAAACAATATAGGGCCCACACAGACTATACGGGTCCCACGTGGGTCACGCCTGAACAATAAGCGGGTCCCACGTAGGTCCGGTCTAAACAATACGCGGTTCCCATGTGGGTCCCGCCTTAACAATACACGGGTCCCATGTGGGTCCCGCCTTAACAATACGCGGGTCCTATGTGGGTCCCGCCTTAACAATAAGCGGGTCCCACGTAGATCCGCCTGAACAATGCGCGGATCCTATGTGGATCCCGCCTTAACAATAAGCGGGTCCTACCTAAATAGGATGTTGGTCTCACGTGGGTCCAGAACTAATCATTGGTGCTAGAGTTGTATGTTTTTTTGACAAAATTTAAACTCTAGGGTTGCATGTTTTCTAGACGGAGGGAGTAGATTATGCACACCGAGGAAAAGAAATGGCACCATCACTCCGCATTTGGAAAGTGCCTGTGCTTCATCCGAATCTACTCAGAATCTACCTTGCCACTGATAGTAGTCTCGCTGCCTACTTCGAGAAGCTTCGTAGCCGGACGAACTTCCTGAACATTCCTTCCTTGGCAACTGGCCAACCGCTAGCGCCTTTTGCCACTTGCGCAGCCGGCGACGAAAAGTGATGCAGGCGTAGGATAAACTAACCCCCTACTTGCCATGCGCACTGGATGCTTCCATGGTGAGTTCTGGAACTTTCACTTGCCGCTGGCGCTGGGGCTGCCCGGGTTCGGGTTCAGGTGGTAGATGCTCTGCACAAGCACATCCACGTCGTCGTCCACGTCGCTGTCCACGTCAGCGCCAGCCACCTCCCCCTCGCCGCCGCCGCCCTCCCGGCGCTTCTCCTCCAGGCCGAGGCTCAGCAGCTCCACCCAGAAGCTCTCCGTGTCCTCCCCACCGCCGCCGCCGCTCTGAACCCGCCGACCCTCGCCGTCGACATGCTCCGTCACGGCGTCGACGCCGACAGGTAGACCGGAAATGTAGTGGCCCACGGCTACCTCCGCCGCGGCGCTGCTGCTGCTGCTTCCCTCGCCGTCGCGTGGGAAGTACTCGATTGGCCGGCGGCGTTTCTTCGAGAGCTCGTCCTCGAGCTCCCTCTGGCGTCGCCCCTGCCGGTCCACGAGCATCCGGAGGAAGCCCGGGTTCTTCATGGCGCGCGCCAGGAACACGGTCATCTGCTGCTGCTTCTGCTCGGCCGTGGTGATCCGCTCCTCCATGGCTTGCATCTGCGCGCGCGTCGCCTGCTGCTCCTGCCGCAGCTTCACCACCTCCGCGAGAAGGATCCCCTTGTCGCGCTGCAGCCTATCCACCTCGCCCTCGCGCCCGAATTGCCCTACCTCCAGGCACGCCGCCGGCGCCGTCGCCGTCGCCTGTGCTTGCCCCTGTTGCGCCGACGGGCTCGACGGCGGGCGGCGGCGCTTGATCGTCTTGAGGAGGTCTCTCTGTCCCCGCAAGAACCCTTCGTTCGCGAACTCCCACCTGTCCGGATAAACCTTCCTGAACCCCTGCAATGTAAAACGAGCACACCGTCAGTTCAGCGTGGAATTGATGCCGATGATCGATCGCCATTGATGGACTTACGTAGGTGTTGAGCTGGCGGACGAAGCTGGAGAAATTGCTGTGCTTGAAGTAGCGTGGGAGGATCACGTTGGAGAAGGCGTTGGCGTCCCAGACGACGAAGCTGTTGCCGGCGAACCCCCAGGAGACGACGGTGTCCGTGTTGGGATCGTCCACGACGTCGTAGGTCTTGGTCAGGAACGGAGTAGGCCCCACCTCGCCGAGCCCTTCCATCGGTCGGGGAAGCTCCGGCACGCCGATTGCCCATGAAGACGACGACGCCCCCGCCGGCGCGTCCCCTGCCGAAGCGCCGGTGAAATCGAAATCGAAGTCGAACTCCTCCGCCTTCACAATGCCGTGGAAGGGATCCATGGCCGCAGCAATCAACCAACAAACGCGATCGAACAATGTCAGAACAGAGCTCAATTAACGGGAGCAGGGAGAAGGAATCGAATCCCGACGAATCAAGAGCAGGTCAAAAGGAGGCGAGCTTTGGGCCAAAAAAAAAAAAAACGCCTCAGCTGAACTAGCTCAATCTGAATATGGCCTTCCAATGTCAAAACGGGAAGAATTCGAGGACCACCAAAGATTGCTTGCTTGAAAACGAAAGGGGGGAAAGAATGTCAGTGCACTGAAAATGCTTGCGATGCCTTAGCTAATCCCAAATCACAGAGCCTGAAATGAATCCTTAGCAAATCGAAAGGGAAACAAAAGAGCGCAGAAGAAAGGGAAAGAAATGAGCGCAGAGGAGGAGGAGGAAGAAGAAGCAGGCGAGAGCGACAGAGCATGAACAGACAGAGCGAAGGACCAGGGACCGAACGAAAGTACAGCGCCCTTTTAAGCTCAGCTGGGTTGGGTCGGAGACCGCGGGAGCGAGTAGCTTTCCAATTTGTACTTGCCGGGTGGCGCCGCGTGACGGCGTGAGGACAGAGCTCGCCGGGACCGGAAGGACCAGTAGGCAAGTACACGCGGGCGCCACGCCAACTTATACGCCCCGCCGTCCCGGCCCGAGTTCCCCCCACGTACCCCGGCGTCGGCGCCGAACCTTCCAGACGGTTCTGGAAGACCTCTCCGCGGGGGGCTTTGGTGATTCGCTGCGGGGCGTAGTTTAATCGCGGGGGCGCGCGGTGACGTGGCGGCGAACGTTCGCGAAGGCGCGGCGGAGAGTTCTGGAAGCGTCCGCCGGTCCGCCCATCCCTCCCCGTTCAGCTTCCCGAGCTTATTTTAATGGCGGGTGCGCTTGCGGGAATTGACGCTTTTGGCCGACCCGTGGGGCCAGCCTGGTCGCGTGAGACGCCACGCTGACGCTGGTTGGCTGCCTCGCCTGCGCCGTCGCGCGAGCGTGCGCGCGCCGATTGGACGACTAGACGAGAGAGATGCGCGATGTCTGATGTGATGTGACGTTCGCAGGCGCAGCGCAAGTGGGGTCCTGGTCGATGGTCGGTCGTCGCGTCCAGCGGCACGAGGGCCCCTCGCAGGCCGGCCACGGCCTATAGGCCCACATGCCCGAACAGGCCCACCCAATAGCAAGATCGAAATGGGCTTTTATTACAATAGAATGTTTGTACCAAAACGAAATTAAGCTCTGTTCATGCCGACGGGGCTCTCCTCTTGGTTTTGTGGCGATGATGACGAGGTCCTCGCCTGCACGAGATCGTCGATGAGCCGGTGGATGTCGCGCCACGACGAGCCGTTCTCACCGACGGCGGCGCGGGCAAGCTCCGCCAGCTCACCTGCCCTGGCCTGCATCCTCTGGCGCTCGGCACCACCGTCCATGAACCGGGCCACGGCCCGCGCGATGGCCTCGGCAGGCACGGTCGCCTCGGCCTCCGCGACCCTCTCCCCGCGCGTGCCGCCGGCCCACACGCGCGCGCCGAACGCGGCCACCCCGCCGGTGGTGACGAGGCGCTCGTTGATGAACTGCTCGAACACCAACGGCCACGTGAGCACGGGCACGCCGGCGGACGCGGCCTCGAGGACCGAGTTCCAGCCGCAGTGCGTCACGAACGCGCCCACCGACGGGTGGGCCAGCACCGCCACCTGCGGGGCCCACCCGCGGACGACCATGCCACGCCCGGCGACGCGCTGCTCCCACCCCTCCGGCGCCCACTGGCTGCTGCTGCCGTCGTCGGAGCGGACCACCCATAGGAATGGATGGTTCGACGCCTCGAGACCCAGGGCGAGCTCCCTGCTCTGTGTCACTGAGAAGTGGGCCCAGCTCCCGAAGCAGACGTACACCACCGACCGGCTCGGTTTCGTGGACAGCCAGCTCAGGCACTCCACGTCACCCTCACCGCCGCGGTTCACGGTGGAGCACGATGGCTGGGCTAGGGGCCCGACGAAGTATGCACGGCGCGCGTCGACACGGCTGAACTCTTCGCAGTAGGGTTGCTCGAGGTCGACGAAGGTGTTGACGATGACACCGAAGCCGGCGAGCTGGCAGGATTTTATCTGGTCCCATGACTTTGAGAGGTGGTCGTCCTGGACCAAGAAGCTTGGGAGCTCGGACACCGGGATGGTGATCTCCTTCCCGGGCAAATCCGGCACGGACACTTCCGCCCCGGCGACGGAGCTAACCCGGATGATCTCGGATCGCATCTTGAAGAGGTTGTTCATGGCGAGCTGAGGGAAGACGCCGACGGGGTGGAACGTGAGGCGCGGGACACCGAGCTCGGCGGCGACCTCGGTGGCCCACCAGAAGGGCACGTCGGCGACGATGGCGTCGGGGCGGTTCTCACGGAGCAGCGACTCGTGTGACGGCTGCACCATCTCCATGGCGCGGTAGACACGCCACGCGTCGTGAGAGGGCGCCGTGGCGAGGCACTCGACGCCCTCGCCGAGCCCGACGTCCGGGAACGGGCACCGGAGCACGCGCACGGCGTGCCCGGCGGCCACGGCGCACGCCACCGTGGGCGCGATGACCGACGCGTTGGCCGGGGACACCACCATGGTCGCCTCCACCTCTCCCGGCCGCGCCGCGGCCATGAGGCACGCCAGGTCGGTTTGAGGGATGAGGTGGCCACGCGCGAAGGAGGGCAGGAAGAACACCCTCAGCCTGCGGCGTGCGATCTCTCCCGTGCACGAGACGGAGGTGGCGGCGGCGTCACCGTCGTTGCGCGTGCTGACCGCGGTTGTGGCCATGGAGACTGCAGGACACCTCTTCCTCTCGGCTGCCGTCTGTCCCCTAGGACGCGGTCCGGTGTCGGATACTCCCGTCCAGATGCATGGACATGGTTTCTAGCTTCTTTGTTTGCATGCCATGGACGTGTTGTGATCCGCTCTGTGCTCGTTTACATTGACACAACAGTTGACGAAACTTCAACAGCCACGAAAACGCCCGCGCCAATAATAGCCTGGGCGCATGCATTGCATGGTGAAGGACAGACTGAGGGTGATTTGGTGAATGGTTTCGTGATCAATAGCTCGCAGAACAGTGGCGCCTCATGCACGTACTCAGAGTACAGACACGGTGCCGTTCGTTTTTCACGACAACAGGTCAAATGTTACAGTACTCCGTAGCAAACAGCGGCAGCAATAGCAGCATCCATCCACACGCATGGCACGTGAATGGGTAAAGGGTACATGAAAACCAGATGAACGGCACGATACGGTCCACAACCACGCAGGGATTATTGCTGTTTCGGTCGTGGCACATGGCCTAGCTACCTTGCCGGCCTTGGGCGCATGCTACCTTGCCGGCCTTGAGCGCAAGCATGGTGAAGTGAAGGAGAGACTGATGGTGAATGGTCTCGTGATCCATAGCTTGCAAAATAGTGGCAGCGCCTCATGCTCGTAGTTGTGAGTACGGACATAGACAGGTTGGAACAGGTCAAGCGTTACATTTCAGTTGTAAACAGGATCCATCACACACATGCATGGGGAAAGAAAGGGTACATCAAAACCAAATGAACGGCACAATACGATCAACGACCACGCAGGGATTATTACTGTTTCCATCGTGGCACATGGCCTAAGCTACCTTGCCGGCCTTGGCGCCGAACACCACCTGACCGCCATGGCGGAGCACCTCACCGTCGCGGCAGACCATGGCCGTCTTCTCCGCTGGCAGCGTCACCACCACGTCCCTCGCCTCGCCACCCTCGGCCGCGGGGAGCACGATCACAAGCCCCTCGCCGGCGGCCCCGCCCACGCGGCACGACACGCGCGCCGGCGGAGCTCCGGCCTCGAACTCCGCGCCGTACATTGGCACGTGGTCCAGCGCCACGCATGTCAGCTCCGGCCCGTACACCTGGAACGGCTCGCCGGCGCCGCCGTCCTCCAGCTGCTGCTGCTGACGCGCGTGGAGCCACTCCACGGCGCGCCACAGGTCGTCCTCCGGCACGCCGGCGACGTGGCGGTCCAGCGCCGCCGCGACGGCGGGAAGACCGGCGGCGAGGTCGGCGCGCGCGCGCGTGAGGTGGACGGCGCTGCCGTAGTAGCCCCACGGCAGCGGCGCGTGCATCCGCTTGCGGAAGTCCAGCGCCACCGTGAGCTCCCGCTCCCCGTCCTCGCCGGTGATCCGGAGCCAGAAGAGCGCGGCGAGCGCGGCGAACGGGGTGGTGCCGGGCTCGAGGGAGGCGAGGAGCGCGCGCACCGCGGACGCCGGGAAGTGGAACGTGGCGGAGGACATGGCGGGGGCATCGGCGATGGGAAGGGAGGCGGCCGCCTTGGACTTGTCGGCGAGGAGAGGTGGGGGAGGGGGAGGCGAGGCCGGGGAGACCTCGAACGCCGGCGCGTGGAGGAAGGGAGGGTAGGTGCTGGTTGTTCGGCGGTGCGCGGCGGCCCAGGCCTGGAAGAAGAGCGCCGCCGCGGTGGGGTCGTTGTGGATGTGGGTGCAGCTCAGCCCCAGCGCGTAGGATCTGTCCGCGAACTCGGTCAGCTGCATCCACACACCAGACATCACCACCATGGCGAATGGATCACGATCACGTTAACCAAAGAATTCATCTATGCATATGCTGTTGCCAACCAGTCAGTCAATCAGTGATGCAGTGTAGTGAAGGCATGTGAGGCATTCAATTCATGGCCCGAAGTCGATAGCAGTACAGGGTCTAGAAGACCAGGCCATTTAATTCAGTACCAGATTAGTAAATGTAGCAGTGTCATTATCACCAACTCAAGTATACTCAACTGCTGTCTGCTGACGCAGTGACGCTGAGCAACCAAACTAACAACAGGGACCGGGCGCTCATGCTTGACTACGTTGTGTTTAGTTGTGTTTTAGCTCACCAAATTCTACCAGTAAAGAAGCTAAACGGAGATTAATTGACAAAGCAGGTCATCAATAGTGCGTACCTGGATGTAGAACGGAGACCAGATGTAAGTCTCTGGCCCCACGGGCTCATAGTAGAGGAGATCCATCTCCTCGTCGCCGGTCGCCGTGGCGAGCCACTCGTCGAGCGTCGGCGCCGCCCTGGCGTCCACCATCCGCACGCCAGCGTCGTTGCACTTGACGACCCACCCTCGCCGCGCAGGCGTCTCGCCCTCCACGGCCGTGGGACCCCCCTCTCCTTCTCCGCCCTCGCCGCGCGTGAGGCGGCCGGTCATGGCCGGGTAAAGCGAGAGCACCTCGGAGAGCGACTCCTTGAGCTGGTCCCTGTCGAGGCCCGGCGCGGCGCGGTAGTAGAGCACCACGTGCACCGTGTGGCGCTCCATGGCGTTGTCCAGCGGCGACAGCGCGTGCGTCCTGCCGGGGCGCACGGGCGTCACCGACGCCGCCGTCGACTTGGCGAAACGCGTCACGCGGCTGCCTGGCCCCGTCGCCAGCGCCTTCAGCACCGCAGCCGCCGACGCAGGCATCGCCGATCCGCGCGCGATCTACTGACGGGAGGAGGAGGAGGAGGGAGATTTCGCGTGCTTGGCGAGATCCTGCTGCGGCGGCTCGAGTGCTTTTGCGGGGAGAGGACGGAAGGATTGGGCTGAGGATGGGGGAGATTTTAAGGCGGGGTGGTCGGCAGGGTTTAGCTGCGGGTAGTTGAGCGCATTTAACGAACTTTTGAATTCGGAGGACACGTGGCGGATCGTGTATGGATGGGTAGTGTGTACAGTGTCAGATGGGTTGGTGGGTGGTAGGGCGTCCGTTATTAAAGATGGCGTCATGGGCTCCAATTTATTGGAGTGCACGAGGAGAATTCTGCCGCTGATGCTAAACGACGTACTTGATGCAAAATCAGAGCATCAAAGGTGGTAATCTAGGAGGTTGCATTTGTACCCGAGAAGAAGGTAGGTGTGTCCAGCTGTCTGCTACGCATCAACACCGGCGAGACTTTGGAGAGTTGGAGAATCGTTCATCGTCCGCAAGTCCAACCGAGCAACTGTTCAATTTTCAGTGTGCAAGATCAGTAGACAGGTTAACACAAATATGCAATAGCTCAGCTGCCCAATCAAGGAGCCTTCCTATTTCTGTATGATGCTATTTCTCTTGCGGTCTTGCTCAGCCAGAACAACAGCTCTAGTCATATAGGCGCTGCCAGATGTAATTTGGATATCCTATCCTCCTCCATGTAGTCTGTTTCTGAAATTTATGCAAGTTGTGATAAAACCGTTCGCTCTCCCGTGCAGCTGTCAAAGCATTGATCTGGTCATGTCCTAGGGCAAAATTAGAGTATGAAAATTGGAAACTTGAAATCATCGACGGAGCAACCATATTCTAATTTATCCGTGTACCAGCAAATCAGCAATCTAGCCCCTCTAACTGCATAGCTGAATGCCTGAATGTGGGTTAACATGAGAATTGAATCTTCAGATTTCCATAAAAAAAAAATTGAATCTTCAGATCAGTCTCCCCTACAGGTACATCCATATATGATAGCATCCTCTCCATATCCTTTTTGGGGAGTTTTACGGTGGTTCCGTGGTTGGATAACAAATGCCCAAAGAGATAAGTATTGGATAACATCTTCACCGGTTGTAAGAACTGTCATTCATTTTTTGACACTTAACCTGGGTAAAGGCCCAATTGTTAGCAGAAACATCAATCTTGATAAATTGTATCCAATTTCTAGGATCAGCTAATTCCCTGCATTCATCCGCCAACAGTTCGTCCATCCCCCGTGCACAAAGCAGCAGAGCACCCAGTCCGCTCTTTGCTTGGGAACTCATATTGCTACAAACTGCTGCATCTGTTCAGGTTTATATCTGTTGTCGTGTCATATTTGTTACCGAAATCTTTTAACCTACCAAGGGTACATTACTCTCGATTGTGATATGCCAATAGCCATTTTTTACTTTTGTAACTAATCTTGTTCATGATTGTAACTATCGATTGTGATATGCCAATTGTAGACTACAAATTGCATTTGCAGCAATTATTTTATCTATGTTTGTCCAAAAAGCTTGTGATTCACTTTTGTGCTAATTAATTATATGATCTATATATGCATACAACAGATAACAGGCTCTGGGAGGAGCAACCAAGCAAGTTAGGCAGTTATTTTGCAGGTAGAAGAAGATTATGAGCTGTTCTTTGTACTCGTTCCTGCTATTCAGTTTGCTTCCCATAACCTATGGATTTATGTAGATAGTGGCCTCTTGTTTTCTGAAGCACTATTTCTGCAAATCCCCTGACCAAACCCATCTCATCCAGCTCCTCACTAATTAAATGAGAATGCTCAGTTTTTTTTGCTAGTATGTCGGTGAGCTGCTCAGTCATCAGTTCCACTAACCATCGCTGCTAAAAAGATTGGTATTAAAGTCGGAGATAAGTTTAGAACAAGAAAAATTGAGTGCCATGTGTTCCTTTTATGTCAACTATTATTTAATTTTCTTTAATTGAGGCCATTCCCCTTCACAACTGAAATACCAAGTACTTGGACAGAAGTAGAGTGCAGGGGAAAAGAAGCAGAAGCTTAGCTATCTAACCTGATTTAAGCTTGAAAAACTTGGTACGACCTCGACACCAGGCACAACAGAGCAGTATCTCGGCCAGTAACTAGATAGACAGAACGACAAGACAAAGGCTCATAGCCCCCCTCTGGACACACACCAGGTGACACAGAAACATATAAAACGCACAGCACTCTTTCTGAGAATTTGTCGCTTCATTCCTCAATCCCTTGCTCATTCTTCTTCTTGTCCATCATCTTCATCATTTGCTGGCAGTAGTTTGGGAGGGGCTCTCTGTTGGGACGTGAGGATGAGGCACGCCATTGTCAAGCAACACCTCCACACCGTCCGTGATCTGCTCCTGGAAGTTGGGCTTGTACAGACCTGTCCAAAAGTTCAACAGAGAGCAGGCATGTCAGATAATTTCAGCTGGGAGTTTGATTAGTTTGTGTTCCAAAACAAGCCCTATTGCGTGCCTTTCATATTTAGAGCTTGGTTTGCCTATTTAGTCTTATTTGTTTGCTGTCTTTTTATCTGAATGTCAGCACTACTGTAAGAACACATATCCTTTGTATGTCTGCCTGAAATTATCAAATTAAGCAATTTGTGTCTAGCTTGTCATGCACCCTTTGTTAGCTTCTTAATTTCCTTTAGTTCAGCAATTTGTTCAAGTGCTTGTCTGATGTTGATGTTTCCATGTATTAGCTAATACTGAAAAGGCTCTCGCTTAGCCTGAACTAACAGCTAGCAGCAGACATCGTGAAGGTATGTGCCCTCTTTGTTCCTGAATCAGACAACAGTAAAGCTACAAGTGCTATTCAGTACAGATAGATAACTCGTAAAGATGTTGGATGCACATAATGTTTGGTTTTATAATTTATTTCTGAACTAAGCTAAAGCCATATTTCCATTTCATTGAGTAGTAGTGGCAAATGCAAAGCAGACATTGTTCTGATCACTAATTCACTGGTAAATAAGATTTGTGCCAGCATAAACACCTTCCATCTTCTAATCTATAGATCATATTTGTCAGTTTGCAGAATTAAATTGGGGGCACATGGAGAAGGAAAGAGGCAGCATCAAGGCCTACTTGACACTTGTGAAAATGAAGTCATAGTTTGTTGTAGTGCTAAAGTTCCTAATGAAGAGAGTTGTATTCCATTTTGTGGTTGTAATATCTATCTGCATGTGTGAATGGAAATGACCTTTGATTTGATAATGAATGCATTAGATGGTGCTGATTAAACTTTACATGTATTGACTATATCTCAAATCATTCATCAATCCATAATGTTGGTGCACATCTTCACATGTTACCCACTTTCTTATATCTGAACTTTTTGTGATTTTTCAAAAAAAAACTGTATGGATTTCAAAAAGATACGCATCATAAGGCAAACGCCCGTGGGTTTCTGACATGGAAAAAAAAGCTACCGAACAGCAGCATTGGAAAAAAAAAATGGTTCCGAACAGCAGCATTGGAAAAACAAGTTCCGAACAGCAGCATTGGGAAAAAAAAAGTTCCGAACAGCAGCATTGGGAAAAAAAAAAGTTCCGAACAGCAGCATTGGCGTGGAGGGGGAATTGATGATACATACGTACTTGTGATCGGCGTCAGGTTGATGTGCGGCGGCCTTGATGCAGAGGGCCGCAGGCAGCGGTTGCGGAGCGGAAGCAGAGTTGAGACTTGGGGTCGACGCCACTGCAGGGGAGACGCCACGGCATGGGAGGCTGTTGCCGAGGTTGGAGCGGGAGGCGCCGCGGCAGGGGAGGCTGTTGGTGAGGTCGGAGCTTCCGATGACGAGGGGTCCACGGCGGGGCCCAGGCTGCCGAGCACCCCAGCGAAGGCCACGACTCTCAGGCGAGGGGTCCTGTGGTGCGGTCCAGTTTGTCCAGAAGGAGGACGGCGAGGCCACCGCTCTCTGCTCGGATGGATGCGCGAGGAGGAACCCCTTGAGCTCAGAACGGTCGGCGATGAGAGCTCCCGCGGCGCAATCCATGTTGGCGAGGATGAGGACGAGGTCACGGCCCTCTGCTGGGGTTGGGCGCGCGATGACGATGGTGCGCCTTGATGCCGAGGTCGGACTCAGAGCGGTCGACGTCGACGACGAGGGGTTCCGCGCGCGGTACGGGCTGATGAGCAGGCCGGCCGAGGTCACGGCTCTCAGGCGAGGAGTCCCGTGGTGCTGTCCAGTCCGTCGATGAAGAGGAAGGCGAGGCCACCGCTCTCTGTGATGCGCGAGGACGATCCCCTTGAGCTCAGAGCGGACGACGAGGAGGAGTCCATCGGCGCGATCCTTGTTGGCGAGGAGGACGAGCCCACGGCCCTCTGCGGGGACGGGCGAGCGAGGATGACGACCATCCGCCTTGATGCCGAGGTCGGAGCGCTCGATGAGGAGGGCTTCTGCGGTCCGATCCTGCTTGGCGAGGAGGAAGGCGAGGCCACGGCCCTCTGGTGGAATGGATGCGCGAGGACGAGACGACTGCTGCCTGCTTGCGAAAAATAAATGGCAGCCCGTGAGACGGGATCCTGCTACTGCTAGCATGTCGAGTAAGCCAGTGATGAACTGCAATGCAACCAACCTCCTTCGTACGAGCCACCGCCACCAGACGAACCACCGCCCCCGCGGCCCCGTCCACTGGGCGGAGTAGCAACGCCGTCGACGTCGTCGTCTTCCCGGATCCCTCCTCCGCAGTTGTCGCCGTCTCCGCTTCCTCCCCTGCCGTTGTCGTCGTACCCACCGTTTCCTCCTCCGTTGTTGTCGTGGGAGCTTCCCGCAACTCCACTCGACCACTTCCACCGGGGCGATCATCACCGCCATCGTCCGTTCTCGATCCTGCCTCCACCGAAGGGTCGCCGCCTGGGCTGTACGCTCGCAGATGTAGGCCATGACCACGATCGTGATGCCCCCGCCCACAAGGCCAGCGTAGTGGTACCATTTCAAGTTGGCGTAGATGATGTCGGCCGCTGCGAGAAGCTTCTGCTTCATTACCGTGATCACCATGAGAGGCTTGTGCTTGGGGAATCGGACCAAGTGCTTGAGCGCTTTTGGTTTCTGCTGGACTGCCGTACTTGCTGACGAGTAAAACTTCACCCGCTCCATGATCCTCTCAACATCCTGGATAGATTTTCCTTTCACCAAGTTGACGTAGATAAAACGCCAGGCTCTCCATGAGCACACGCGCCACGAAGTCCGGCCAGGCTGAACTCATAGCCATTGCGTAGAGCCACTGCAAGCACGCCGGGTACTGGCGATTGATCGTTCGAATAGGTATCTACTATCGGAGGAGAAGGCGGTGGTATGGAGACGAGCGTTAGCGATTCGAATAGGTAGCGACGATGGCCGGAGAAAGCGGTTGGAGAGAGGGAGGGACTCGTATATATGGTCAGAGGAGAGAGTGGCCACGACGCACACGAGAGAGCTAGGTATACATGCGCGATGGCGGCGTAGTGCACCGGGCGCCGGCTTGGCTGGGGCTGGCAATTGCTTCTCGACTCTCGAGACATGGCATACAGGCGTAGTACGTAGCCTGCACCCTGCAGTAATATCTTAGTTGAATCAGCCGTAATCTCTTATAGCGCGCATCTTCGTTGCCGGCGGGCGGTGGCCGGCAGTGGCAGGGCCTGCATCGATGTGTATTTCCCTTGCGCATGTGACAGGCCCGGCGAGCAAAAGGTGCGTACGTGCGCCATGGCCCATGGGTAAGGTGCCTACATACACACAACCATGAAAGAGAAGGTGGCCGGACATGAGGATGCAACGGACTGTACTGTACCTGGGTACCAATCACGCGTCTCCTCCAACAATACATGTTATTAGCTTGCTCATAGAAGCATCGTAACATATTTTTGTCTCTAGTTGGAGGAGAGAAGCTAAAACGTACCTTGATTAAGAGATAGTCTGCTACACACATTCTCATATTATGTGAGTGTGATGCATAAAACCACTTATGTAATGAGCTATGTACTAAACGGTAGACCATTGATATAATGATCTCTTATGCAATTTATTAGTTACGTGGAGTATTGCCACACCCACAAACCGTGAACAAAGGTGGCTCAACATGGGAATCGAACGGGCTGTAACGGCGCGGCAAAAATGTCGACAATGACAATCATCACGTGTCTATCTAACAATACATGACGGTTAGCTCATAGAAGCGCCATATCATATTTTTGTCTAATTGGGGCAAATAAAGCTATAAGACAAGAAAGAGAAGAGCTATATGTCGATTTGTTAGTGGTCAGTCAGATATGTAGGGACGAGTCTATCATAGAATTTTCTTTTCTCAAATGCGCAAGGGAACTACACATCATTGTACACTACCGACACATTGATGGTATTACGCTCCGGTGTCCTAAACCTGTATAAATCTTGCGTCTCTCTGTGTCACCATCATGCTCTTGGTTCCATGCTCCCCCGCCTAAATCTACCGCTTGGGCTAACCCCTTGCGGATTGCCAGAGCAAAACTCCGACAATATATAGAACATGTGCAAAACAAAGTCATATGTACCAGGAAATTAAGGTTGAAATGAAGTTATTCTTTGAATTCATTATCCTTTGAAATTCACTATAAAAAAACAGGCAACTTATACTCTTACAAACTTGTATATTCCTCACTATTTCTTACTCTAATATTTCTAATTCTATCTAAAAAAATCATGAAGGAATGTAAATAAACTAAGCATAATATTAAGATATGAACCGAGAGGATGAAGTATCATACCTTTGTAACAACTTAGATGAAAGAAGCTTGCACGAAATGATGTAAAAAATTCCAGCACCCCGTATGCTTAGGAGGCATCATTGGAGAGGAAGAACGAGCTCTCGGTTTGAGCTGAGTGTACTTGTAGCCGGGCATGAACCCGTGGAAGAAGAAGGTGTGTTAATTTATAGCTGTGGACATTTAGTCTTGGTTGTAGGCTTTAGCCGGGACTAAAGGGGTGTCTTTAGTCCCGGTCATAAACAGTTGGATGGAGAAGATTCATGTCGGCACCTTTAGTCCTGGATGGTATCGTTGGTGATACCAGTCGGGACTAAAGGTGTGTCGACAGGAATCTTCTCCATACAACCATTGTTACCGAGACTCAATGGCGGACAACAAGCTAGGGCCACTAGGGCCCTGGCCCTAGGTGTGAGCCTAATTTTAACACTATGATTACTGTAGCACAAGAAAGACACACATGACTTGGCATATCCCGTCCATAGAGTGGCCCTAGCCGCTGAGCTGTCTTTCGTCCGCCCTGCCGAGACTAAAGGGAGTGACTTGGTAATACCAATCGGGACCAAAGGTCCCTCTGCCGTAGCTTTAGTTTTTTTATAAGGGAAAATTCTTAATCAAGATCGATACATCGAGTTGATACATAGACATTGAAGCACTCTCAACCTCTGCATAACCAGGATACACACAGCCTTACGTAGCAAAATAGAGAAACCCACACTAATGACATTCAATCCTATGACCAGACTGTCACCCATGTGCCTGGATAAAAAAACTCCTTGCCCACCTACACCAATCGTTGAGATGTCGTAGTAACCATATCCTGTGTAGCTAGCTTCTGTAGGATAGCTCATGTACAAAAGCTAATTTGTAACCGCGAAGGTAGCCTTCAATGGAGAGAAGATGAATTCTTCTTTAAAAAACAAGATCATTACGACATAGCCAAATCGACCAACATGTTGCTACCGCACCTCGCAAGACAAGCAACTTCCGTTCTTTACTAATACCCCATAGCCAAGCCCTAAACATATTTGATACACTATGAGGCTGAAAAATTCATGATGTTGCTTGTGTAATAGACCACACGACCCGAGCAAAAACGACATTAAAAAACAGGTGCCTATGATAAAAACAACATTGTTTGCTACCGTGCCAATTTTGCTTTTCTAGATTATATTTTGTTAGAATGACGCCCTTTACAAAGATATCAAAGAAAGATCTTAATTTTCAAAGGCGCTTTTAACTTCCATAGATGTTTATTAATGCTAGGAACATCCTTATGGATCAATGCCAAGTAATGAGATTTAACTAAGAACTGTATGCCAACGAAACTCATCTTTGTCATGGCTTAGTATAACATTAGTGATACATGGAAGTAAATTATTCCATGCCACCAACTTATTTCCAATTAGGTCTCTATGCCATGTAAGATTAGGTCGTGAGGATCCTAGAGCTACAGAACGTTGCTTATAACGAGCTATATTATAAGGCAGGCATGGATACTGTTCTCGCAACTATTCCCCAACAAATGAAGAAAATCTTGTTTAACCTTCATAAGACCAGCCCAAAAGAGGCTTTAGTCCAGGGTCCAAGCCCCCGAGATTAAAAGCCTAAGATGAAATGTGGTTTCTCTATTAGTGAAGCAAGAAAAGCCAACACTAGCTTTCAACATTAGTGCACGGGTCATGTGCCTTTTTTTGCATGAATGGTTTATGCGTGGTTCATAGACTAGGGATCCAATAATTAGGCAAGTTCTAACCAATGTTTGAAGCAGGAGGCTAAGAGGTTTGGTGGCAAAACTTCAAAATAACTAATAGCAAAACTAAAAAAATGGATATGACGGGTTATAGCAGAAAAACTATACGTGGACGTAATTAGCTATACCTTGTTAGCATATTACCTAAATGAAATTACCTCGGTGCCACTTTACTGGTCATGTTTGAAATGTATTGTTAAGATTTTGAACAATATATTTTGGTCTAGGAAAGATGGTTGTCCTGCCGATTAGGCTCCGTTTCAAAGCCTATAGTCCAATCCTCCCTTTTATATGGCTTTGATCACCAATTCAGTGAACAGAAATTCTAAGGTAAAGCTCAGATAGCAAAACTGACCATAGAGAGTGCAAATCTGTCAAATAATCTTGCATTAGCAAGAAAGAGTGGGAGATTAGTAGTAACATGATACTCTTCCTATACTCATATGATTCACATTCAATCTCATTATTTTAATTGACATTTGTTAATTGTTCTTTGAATAAAGAAACTTAAATTACGTAATCAGATCAGCTGCAAGGTTTTTTTTTTTGTTTGGGATTAGGAAATAAAATAACAGCCATGAAACCGCGAATTGCTAGAACATAGTATATGGCATTGTCTGTACATCCACAGCAGGTACCGTACATTCAGTAAACCAACACAATAGGAGCCGCTTTACACCAAGGGCAATTAAAGTGCATTATGCAATACCAATATGGTACGTGTGAGGAAAGCACACCACACTACAAAGCCGCTTAATCTCACCACTTTCTCAGTAACATACTGATGAATTGTCAAGTTGTCATAACTATCACATAAAACAAAATCAGGCTAACACATCCGTCATCTACCTGATACCTGAATCCTCTGAAGATGCTGAGTTTAACCCTCTACCAAGCAATGCTGAATCCTCTCTGTAGGTAGAATAGAGGAAGCAGATTGTGATGGCCTGATGAGCTTATGGTTCATAAAGCTCCAACAGTAGTTGCTGAATGATCCGAATTTCTTAACCACATACAGGTAGCGTTTTGAAAGTTTCACAAACCAATTACATAATTTATGCAGAAAATGTACAGTTTGAACAAATATGGTAAACTGCAATCATGTGCAGAATTTTATTTTGAACAAAAAAAAATCCTAACATGTGCAGAATAAGGAAGCCCATATATCACATTGTTCAGATTCTCAAGGATACAAACTTTGGTCCTGAAAACGAGGTCTCGGCCTATTTACTTATGGATATGATATGGTTGCTGTATTGCTTAAGAAGTATGCAGCGAAGGAGGAAAATAAGCTGCAAGTTTTTCAGAGGATTCAACGAAATATTGGCATTTAGCATGGTCAGAAGCGAAGATTACCGCATTTGTGTGTCCTCATGTTTAAACTCAACAAACAGATTCAATGCGAATACCTGTAAGAATATAGACTCTGTATCTTTGCGTTTGCTTGCCATTTGTTACAACAGCTCGTATCTTTTTCTATGCTAGCACCACACTTCAATTGATCCCAACAGGTTTTATCTTCTTAAAAATTCAGATATCAATAGAAACTTGAACCCATCAAACACATAGCGGTTAGCCGGTTACAAAGCTCAGTATCAGTGTCCTTTCTATGAACAGAGTTGAATTGTGAAGCACAATATCGCAAGGACATGCATTAAATATACCTCTGAGAAAACCATCATATCTGAAATAACAGATATACACAAACAAAGTAAATTTTCAAGTGACTCTAAGAAATTTATAGAACACCAGATTCAAACCAGTTTTTTGCAGTGCAGAAGAGCATTAAGATAGAACAGGAACAAGTGAACGACCATAGAGACCCAAAAAATCAAACTTAGCCATATTGACATAGTTGAGTTTGTAAACATGGTTAAAACAGCAGTACGTGTGGAGCTTTTTTTTTTTTCATGTTATCAAATAGTTTTCAGAATAACATGAAGAATTTTGTACACCTAGAAAATCAAATAATTTTCATGTTACACACCCAAAAGAATGGCATAATAGTTTCCAAATGTAGCAAATAACTTAAGGTCAGAATCACTGCAAACTCAAAATTTTGTAAAATGAAGAAATCAAGCGTATCACATCAGCTAGATGTAATATTCTCATTATAATTGATTAGAACCCAAAGATTATCATCTGACTCGTAATAAGGTAATTTTAGTAAACTCTCTGCGGAGCATAATGATATGACAAGCTCAAATGTCCAGATTACGATATTCAGAAACTTATGCAGCTGCATAAAGCTCAATGCACATCACGTGAGATCATTAATATACAATTGACTTTTACTCCCGACTAAAAGAATCAATTTATTTACCATGAATTAGAACTAAACACAGGTGAAGTATACCGAGCAGGGTACAAGGGTTTCAATAAGCTTGGGGAGAGCTACCGAACGCACCTCTTAGGACAAAGCATGTGCATGCCTTCATTTTCAACCAAAGTATCTCACGACAGAAGCTATGGAACTGAACTCTCTGTTTACTGAAACAAATTGACATGGGCAATAACTTGAAAGTATCCATATAATGACAAAACCTGTGCATTCCTTCATTTTCTGCCAAAGTATCCACAATCTTTTCGATCAATCCTGCATAATCAAATGGACATGCTACTCAAGTTCTGCAGCAGCCTACTACTGTCTCACAACATGTCAAGCACTACAGATTGAAAAATAAAAGGCAAAATAAGCCTAGATTCCCTCTGAAGTATTAATAAAATAATATCAAAGGATTTCACCTTTAAGGAAGTGAAACGGCTTTCTTTTTCTTTTTTTTTTGCGGGTGAAGTGAAACGGCTTTCTGGAATGAAATCCACAGCAAGCCTTTTGGTAAAAAATAAAACGATAAAACCACAATGAGTAGAACACCAAGGATATTGTACCTAACATTTCAAACTCACGTAATCTTTGCATCAGCGACTGTTTATATAGCTCTAACAAACAAATCAGTAAATTGTAAGTGTTAGTTTTGAAATCCTTGTGCAAACCTATTGCTCACATGTCATCAACAACCTATGGAACAGAGAGAAATGTCCTCAACTTTTTTAGTTCAAGATTTTGCTGGTTTTGGCGAAATGTTTTCGAATCATGATTTCCAAAGTAGACTTCCTCCAAGTGATCTGTCAATTTGTTGGCAGAAAACGTAAATACCTGACCAGTATAGCTTAAAGGTCACATTTTCTACCAACGATTTTTTTTTTCCTTTTGTGGGAAGACCAAGCAACGAAAAATGTATCTAATGAAACCATCGCTACCTGTTAATCAACCAATGTGACCATGACGATGGGGGCAATCCCCATCCAGAAGACCAGAACCTTACGTATGACCCCTCCTCTGGTACGATCAGAATTGACCGAGCACCTGAAAATTTGGTGGTAGATTTGCTCACTCTCGATTTTCAGGAACTCTACATTCACCCATACAAATTCGAGAGGGAGGAATCTGAGCCTCACCTTTCAGCAGGGCCAGCAATGACTTGTTGGCTTGTTGCTCGAGCAGCACCGGCTTGGGGAGACTCGATCCAACGCGACTGGGGCGGACGGAAATCATGGAGAGCGTGGAGCCGGGATCAGCGGGTGATCAGACGGTCACGAAATTTAAGGTGACGTGTACGAGCGCGGTTGGTCGCCTAGAACTACTTCGACCCGACCCAGCTTTGGGGCGAACCGATTATATGCGGTTTTTTGGTTCATGCACCGTCGTGGTGGACTCTGACTCGTTATTCTCTTTTCCTATTCTACTACTCCAGCATCTTCCGTTTTAAACGTGACATTACTAAAATCACGGAAAAATCTCAGGAGCGAGAGGCAACCTTAACGATCTGGCGACTAGAATTTGTGGAAGATCCGAAGCAGGCGTCGTTGTCTTGAGCCGAATCGGCTAGACCGGCGGCGTTGCCGGTGGCGGCCGTACTCTCTACATCTGCAATTATTCGTAAGTTTCTCCATGTTATATTGTACTTTTAGTATGTAATTAATGTCTTTCGGTCTTTCTTCACTGTGATGCTTTTTGATCTAGATTGTATTATATTGCTTACTTTCATATCAAATCACACATAGGTTGTATTGTGCATATGAAGCTGATTGTTCTATTTGGATCCTCCTGGATGCTTTTTACTTTGGAAGTGCACGTACAATTAGCAATCTAGTGTGGAAGCACCTTTTGTATGATTTCAGAGTTTTTTAAAGGGTTATAGGACACGAGTTTTTTCATAGTCATAGGTTCCCAATTAGTGATATCGAGTGACTGTAGCATCAATAGCCAGGCTCTTCGGTAATGTGCGGTTAAGCCTTTGTCAATAACTTTTATATGTAGTTTTCAAATCATTATACATCTCATAATATTATTTCATTTACAAATAGTGAAATGTGGTGGTTAAAAGTGCCTCAGAAGACTACCATGTAAAAGGAACACTTCAGCGTTTTCACCGTAACTGTACTCTTAATCCCCTTTTGTGTCAAACCGCTGCAAAGCTAATCAAAGCTGCATGTGTTTTTGAATTTACAAGAAATTGCTCGTTTGCATTGCAATGTGCTTTAGCCAAAAAAATAGGTTGCAATCAAAATATTGGACTTAGTAGAGTATGGCCTTCAACGCAATGTCGGTTTTGTAGCAGCTGATAATTATGTATAAGAAAATTATAGATGAAATATTCAAAATATACTGTCTTGAAGATCCTTTTTTCATTACCTACGTCCCAAAAAAGGTATTTTTGGAGTCATATAACCTAAAATAGTTTTTCTTAATGTCAATAGGTGATCAAGACAACAAGCTTACGGATGCCTCGGATCGGGAATCCTAGATGCAGATTCACTACATAAAGTTCGCTTGTGAGCTCTCTGTTTTTCGTCTAGTACCACAGCGTGTCTGCTATTTTCAACGAGAGTTACATCAGGCACTCGAAGGCCAGAGTTTCTTCCTAAGCTCCTAGAATTTGGAGTTGCAATGCTAGATTATTGGGGTGGGCGAACTAGCGCTATATATCTGTTCCTGATGCAATTGATTCACTCACCAACGAGGATGGAGGCCGTCGTAGATATGAGCTTTATGTACAAATATCCATTAGATAACCATCCGGGTGTTTAATTTCTATAGGAGTGACTGCTTTTGTTTCGAAACAAGTTGCCGTTGGAACAAAAATGATTGCACAAAAGCTACCTGTATCTGGAAGCAGAGAAGTGCAGCCATTCTTTTTTTAAGAGGGTCAAGACAAGCATTTCTCTCTCTCTCTCTCTCTTCTTTTTAGAAAAACAGATAGAGGTGCCCATGCCTTAACATGGACTAAAGCCTCATAATGAAGGCGATGTACAAGTCGAAATACTAACAAAGGCGCTCAACGG
>JACEFO010002436.1:0-234783 GCA_015342445.1 Digitaria exilis
AAAAACACATGTGTCCCTATAGAAAGACAAAATAGGTTCTATCTAACAATATAGGGCCCACACAGACTATACGGGTCCCACGTGGGTCACGCCTGAACAATAAGCGGGTCCCACGTAGGTCCGGTCTAAACAATACGCGGTTCCATGTGGGTCCCGCCTTAACAATACACGGGTCCCATGTGGTCCCGCCTTAAAATACGCGGGTCCTATGTGGGTCCCGCCTTAACAATAAGCGGTCCCACGTAGATCCGCCTGAACAATGCGCGATCCTATGTGGATCCCGCCTTAACAATAAGCGGGTCCTACCTAAATAGGATGTTGGTCTCACGTGGGTCCAGAACTATCATTGGTGCTAGAGTTGTATGTTTTTTTTGACAAAATTTAAACTCTAGGGTTGCATGTTTTCTAGACGGAGGGAGTAGATTATGCACACCGAGGAAAAGAAATGGCACCATCACTCCGCATTTGGAAAGTGCCTGTGCTTCATCCGAATCTACTCAGAATCTACCTTGCCACTGATAGTCAGTCCTCGCTTGCCTACTTCGAGAAGCCTTCGTAGCCGGACGAACTTCCTGAACATCCTTCCTTGGCAAACTGGCCAACCGCTAGCGCCTTTTGCCACTTGCGCAGCGGCGACGAAAAGTGATGCAGGCGTAGGATAAACTAACCCCCTACTTGCCATGCGCACTGGGATGCTTCCTGGTGAGTTCTGGAACTTTCACTTGCCGCTGGCGCTGGGGCTGCCCGGGTTCGGGTTCAGGTTGGAGATGCTCTGCACAAGCACATCCACGTCTTCGTCCACGTCGCTGTCCCGTCAGCGCCAGCCACCTCCCCTCGCCGCCGCCGCCCTCCCGGCGCTTCTCCTCCAGGGCGAGGCTCAAGGCAGCTCCCACCCAGAAGCTCCCGTGTCCTCCCCACCGCCGCCGCCGCTCTGAACCCGCCGACCCTCGCCGTCGACATGCTCCGTCACGGCGTCGACGCCGACAGGTAGACCGGAAATGTTAGTGGCCCACGGCTACCTCCGCCGCGGCGCTGCTGCTGCTGCATCCCTCGCGTCGCGTGGGAAAGTACTTCGATTGGCCGGCGGCGTTTCTTCGAGAGCTCGTCCTCGAGCTCCCTCTGGCGTCGCCCCTGCCGGTCCACGAGCATCCGAGGAAGCCCGGGTTCTTCATGGCGCGCGCCAGGAACACGGTCATCTGCTGCTGCTTCTGCTCGGCCGTGGTGATCGCTCCTCCATGGCTTGCATCTGCGCGCGCGTCGCCTGCTGCTCCTGCCGCAGCTTCACCACCTCCGCGAGAAGGATCCCCTTGTCGCGGCTGCAGCTATCCACCTCGCCCTCGCGCCCCGAATTGCCCTACCTCCAGCACGCCGCCGGCGCCGTCGCCGTCGGCCTGTGCTTGCCCCTGTTGCGCCGACGGCTCGACGGCGGGCGGCGGCGCTTGATCGTCTTGAGAGGTCTCTCTGTCCCCGCCAAGAACCCTTCGTTCGCGAACTCCACCTGTCCGGATAAACCTTCCTGAACCCTGCAATGTAAAACGAGCCACACCGTCAGTTCAGCGTGGAATTGATGCCGATGATCGATCGCCATTGATGGACTTACGTAGGTGTTGAGCTGGCGGACGAAGCTGGAGAAATTGCTGTGCTGAAGTAGCGTGGGAGGATCACGTTGGAGAAGGCGTTGGCGTCCCAGACGACGAAGCTGTTGCCGGCGAACCCCAGGAGACGACGTGTCCGTGTTGGGATCGTCCACGACGTCGTAGGTCTTGGTCAGGAACGGAGTAGGCCCCACCTCGCCGAGCCCTTCCATCGGTCGGGAAGCTCCGGCACGCGCGATTGCCATGAAGACGACGACGCCCCCGCCGGCGCGTCCCCTGCCGAAGCGCCCGGTGAAATCGAAATCGAAGTCGAACTCCTCCGCCTTCACAATGCCGTGGAAGGGATCCATGGCCGCAGCAATCAACCAACAAACGCGATCGAACAATGTCAGAACAGAGCTCAATTAACGGGAGCAGGGCGAAGGAATCGAATCCCGCGAATCAAGAGCAGGTAAAAGGAGGCGAGGCTTGGCGCCAAAAAAAAAAAAAAACGCCAGCTGAACTAGCTCAATCTGAATTATGGCTTCCAATGTCAAAACGGAGAATCGAGGAACCACCAAGATGCTTGCTTTGAAACGAAAGGGGGAAAGAAAGTCAGTGCACTGAAAATGCTTGCATGCCTAAGTATCCCAAAATCACAGAGCCTGAAATGAATCCTTAGCAAAATCGAAAGGGAAACAAAAGAGCGCAGAAAAGGGAAAGAAATGAGCGCAGAGGAGGAGGGAGTGAGAAGAAGCAGGCGAGAGCGACAGAGCATGAACAGACAGAGCGAAAGGACCAGGGACCGAACGAAAGTACAGCGCCCTTTTAAGCTCAGCTGGGTTGGGTCGGAGACCGCGGGAGCGAGTAGCTTTTCCAATTGTACTTGCCGGGTGGCGCCGCGTGACGGCGTGAGGACAGAGCTCGCGGGACCGGAAGGACCAGTAGGCAAGTACCACGCGGCGCCACGCCAACTTATACGCCCCGCCGTCCCGGCCCGAGTTCCCCCCACGTACCCCGGCGTCGGCGCCGAACCTTCCAGACGGTTCTGGAAGACCTCTCCGCGGGGGCTTTGGTGATTCGCTGCGGGGCGTAGTTTATCGCGGGGGCGCGCGGTGACGTGGCGGCGAACGTTCGCGAAGGCGCCGGCGGAGAGTTCTGGAAGCGTGCCGCCGGTCCGCCCATCCCTCCCCGTTCAGCTTCCCGAGCTTATTTTAATGGCGGGTGCGCTTGCGGGAATTGGACGCTTTTGGCCGACCGTGGGGCCAGCCTGTCGCGTGAGACGCCACGCGTGACGCTGGTTGGCTGCCTCGCTGCGCGCGCGCGAGCGTGCGCGCCGCCGATTGGACGACTAGACGAAAGAATGCGCGATGTCTGATGTGATGTGACGTTCGCAGGCCGAGCGCAAGTGGGGGTCCTGGTTCGATGGTCGGTCGTCGCGTCCAGCGGCACGAGGGCCCCTCGCAGGCCGGCCACTGCCTATAGGCCCACATGCCCGAACAGGCCCACCCAATAGCAAGATCGAAATGGGCTTTTATTACATAGAATGTTTTGTACCAAAACGAAATTAAGCTCTGTTCATGCCGACGGGGCTCTCCTCTTGGTTTGTGGCGATGATGACGAGGTCCTCGCCTGCACGAGATCGTCGATGAGCCGGTGGATGGTCGCGCCACGACGAGCCGTTCTCACCGACGGCGGCGCGGGCAAGCTCCGCCAGCTCACCTGCCCTGGCCTGCATCCTTCTGGCGCTCGGCACCACCGTCCATGAACCGGGCCACGGCCCGCGCGATGGCCTCGGCAGCACGGTCGCCTCGGCCTCCGCGACCCTCTCCCCGCGCGTGCCGCGGCCCACACGCGCGCGCCGAACGCGGCCACCCGCCGGTGGTGACGAGGCGCTCGTTGATGAACTGCTCGAACACCAACGGCCACGTGAGCACGGCACGCCGGCGGACGCGGCCTCGAGGACCGAGTTCCAGCCGCAGTGCGTCACGAACGCGCCCCACCGACGGGTGGGCCAGCACCGCCACCTGCGGGGCCCACCCGCGGACGACCATGCCACGCCGGCGACGCGCTGCTCCCACCCCTCCGGCGCCCACTGGCTGCTGCTGCCGTCGTCGGAGCGGACCACCCATAGGAATGGATGGTTCGACGCCTCGAGACCCAGGGCGAGCTCCCTGCTCTGTGTCACTGAGAAGTGGGGCCCAGCCTCCCGAAGCAGACGTACACCACCGACCGGCTCGGTTTCGTGGACAGCCAGCTCAGGCACTCCACGTCACCCTCACCGCCGCGGTTCACGGTGGAGCACGATGGCTGGGCTAGGGGCCCGACGAAGTATGCACGGCGCGCGTCGACACGGCTGAACTCTTCGCAGTAGGGTGCTCGAGGTCGACGGAAGGTGTTGACGATGACACCGAAGCCGGCGAGCTGGCAGGATTTTAATTCTGGTCCATGACTTTGAGAGGTGGTCGTCCTGGACCAAGAAGCTTGGGAGCTCGGACACCGGGATGGTGATCTCCTTCCCGGGCAATCCGGCACGGACACTTCCGCCCCGGCGACGGAGCTAACCCGGATGATCTCGGATCGCATCTTGAAGAGGTTGTTCAGGCGAGCTGAGGGAAGACGCCGACGGGGTGGAACGTGAGGCGCGGGACACCGAGCTCGGCGGCGACCTCGGTGGCCCACCAGAAGGGCACGTCGGCGACGATGGCGTCGGGGCGGTTCTCACGGAGCAGCGACTCGTGTGACGGCTGCACCATCTCCCATGGCGCGGTAGACACGCCACGCGTCGTGACGAGGGCGCCCGTGGCGAGGCACTCGACGCCCTCGCCGAGCCCGACGTCCGGGAACGGGCACCGGAGCACGCGCACGGCCGTGCCCGGCGGCCACGGCGCACGCCACCGTGGGCGCGATGACCGACGCGTTGGCCGGGGACACCACCATTGGTCGCCTCCACCTCTCCCGGCCGCGCCGCGGCCATGAGGCACGCCAGGTCGGTTTGAGGGGATGAGGTGGCCACGCGCGAAGGAGGGCAGGAAGACACCCTCAGCCTGCGGCGTTGCGATCTCTCCCGTGCACGAGACGGAGGTGGCGGCGGGCGTCACCGTCGTTGCGCGTGCTGACCGCGGTTGTGGCCATGGAGACTGCAGGACACCTCTTCCTCTCGGCTGCCGTCTGTCCCCTAGGACGCGGTCCGGTGTCGGATACTCCCGTCCAGATGCATGACATGGTTTCTAGCTTCTTTGTTTGCATGCATGGACGTGTTGTGATCCGCTCTGTGCTCGTTTACATTGACACAACAGTTGACGAAACTTCAACAGCACGAAAACGCCGCGCCAATAATAGCCTGGCGCGCATTGCATGGTGAAGGACAGACTGAGGGTTGATTTGGTGAATGGTTTTCGTGATCAATAGCTCGCAGACAGTGGGGCCTCATGCACGTACTCAGAGTACAGACACGGTGCGTTCGTTTTCACGACAACAGGTCAAATGTTACAGTACTCCGTAGCAAACAGCGGCAGCAATAGCAGCATCCATCCACACGCATGCACGTGAATGGGTAAAGGGTACATGAAAACCAGATGAACGGCACGATACGGTCCACAACCACGCAGGGATTATTGCTGTTTCGGTCGTGGCACATGGCCTAGCTACCTTGCCGGCCTTGGGCGCATGCTACCTTGCCGGCCTTGAGCGCAAGCATGGTGAAGTGAGGAGAGACTGATGGTGAATGGTCTCGTGATCCATAGCTTGCAAATAGTGGCAGCGCCTCATGCTCGTAGTTTGTGAGTACGGACATAGACAGGTTGGAACAGGTCAAGCGTTACATTTCAGTTGTAAACAGGATCCATACACACATGCATGGGGAAAGAAAGGGTACATCAAACCAAATGAACGGCCACAATACGATCAACGACCACGCAGGGATTATTACTGTTCCATCGTGGCACATGGCCTAAGCTACCTTGCCGGCCTTGGCGCCGAACACCACCTGACCGCCATGGCGGAGCACCTCACCGTCGCGGCAGACCATGGCCGTCTTCTCCGCTGGCAGCGTCACCACCACGTCCCTCGCCTCGCCACCCTCGGCCGCGGGGAGCACGATCACAAGCCCCTCGCCGGCGGCCCCGCCCACGCGGCACGACACGCGCGCCGGCGGAGCTCCGGCCTCGAACTCCGCGCCGTACATTGGCACGTGGTCCAGCGCCACGCATGTCAGCTCCGGCCCGTACACCTGGAACGGCTCGCCGGCGCCGCGTCCTCCAGCTGCTGCTGCTGACGCGCGTGGAGCCACTCCACGGCGCGCCACAGGTCGTCCTCCGGCACGCCGGCGGACGTGGCGGTTCCAGCGCCGCCGCGACGGCGGGAAGACCGGCGGCGAGGTCGGCGCGCGCGCGCGTGAGGTGGACGGCGCTGCCGTAGTAGCCCCACGGCAGCGGCGCGTGCATCCGCTTGCGGGAAGTCCAGCGCCACCGTGAGCTCCCGCTCCCCGTCCTCGCCGGGTGATCGGAGCCAGAAGAGCGCGGCGAGCGCCGGCGAACGGGGTGGTTGCCGGGGCTCGAGGGAGGCGGGAGCGCGCGCACCGCGGACGCCGGGAGTGGAACGTGGCGGAGGACATGGCGGGGGCATCGGCGATGGGAAGGAGAGGCGGCCGCCTTGGACTTTGTCGGCGAGGAGAGGTGGGGAGGGGGAGTGCGAGGCCGGGGAGACCTCGAACGCCGGCGCGTGGAGGAAGGGAGGGTAGGTGCTGGTTTGTTCGGCGGTGCGCGGCGGCCCAGGCCTGGAAAGAGCGCCGCCGCGGTGGGGTCGTTGGTGGATGTGGGTGCAGCTCAGCCCAGCGCGTAGGATCTGTCCGCGAACTCGGTCAGCTGCATCCACACACAGACATCACACCATGGCGAATGGATCACGATCACGTTAACCAAAGAATTCATCTATGCATATGCTGTTGCCAACCAGTCAGTCAATCAGTGATGCAGTGTAGTGAAGGCATGTGAGGCATTCAATTCATGGCCCGAAGTCGATAGCAGTACAGGGTCTAGAAGACCAGGCCATTTATCAGTACCAGATTAGTAAATGTAGCAGTGTCATTATCACCAACTCAAGTATACTCAACTGCTGTCTGCCTGACGCAGTGACCGCTGAGCAACCAAACTAACAACAGGGGACCGGGCGCTCATGCTTGACTACGTGTGTTTAGTTGTGTTTAGCTCACCAAATTCTACCAGTAAAGAAGCTAAACGGAGATTAATTGACAAAGCAGGTCATCAATAGTGCGTACCTGGATGTAGAACGGAGACCAGATGTAAGTCTCTGGCCCCACGGGCTCATAGTAGAGGAGATCCATCTCCTCGTCGCCGGTTCGCCGTGGCGAGCCACTCGTCGAGCGTCGGCGCCGCCCTGGCGTCCCACCATCCGCACGCCAGCGTCGTTGCACTTGACGACCCACCCTCGCCGCGCAGGCGTCTCGCCCTCCACGGCCGTGGGACCCCCCTCTCCTTCTCCGCCCTCGCCGCGCGTGAGGCGGCCGGTCATGGCCGGGTAAAGCGAGAGCACCTCGGGAGAGCGACTCCTTGAGCTGGTCCCTGTCGAGGCCCGGCGCGGCGCGGTAGTAGAGCACCACGTGCACCGTGTGGCGCTCCATGGCGTTGTCCAGCGGCGACAGCGCGTGCGTCCTGCCGGGGCGCACGGGCGTCACCGACGCCGCCGTCGACTTGGCGAAACGCGTCACGCGGCTGCCTGGCCCCGTCGCCAGCGCCTTCAGCACCGCAGCCGCCGACGCAGGCATCGCCGATCCGCGCGCGATCTACTGACGGGAGGAGGAGGAGGAGGGAGATTTCGCGTGCTTGGCGAGATCCTGCTGCGGCGGCTCGAGTGCTTTTGCGGGGAGAGGACGGAAGGATTGGGCTGAGGATGGGGGAGATTTTAAGGCGGGGTGGTCGGCAGGGTTTAGCTGCGGGTAGTTGAGCGCATTTAACGAACTTTTGAATTCGGAGACACGTGGCGGATCGTGTATGGATGGGTAGTGTGTACAGTGTCAGATGGGTTGGTGGGTGGTAGGGCGTCCGTTATTAAAGATGGCGTCATGGGCTCCAATTTATTGGAGTGCACGAGGAGAATTCTGCCGCTGATGCTAAACGACGTACTTGATGCAAAATCAGAGCATCAAAGGTGGTAATCTAGGAGGTTGCATTTGTACCCGAGAAGAAGGTAGGTGTGTCCAGCTGTCTGCTACGCATCAACACCGGCGAGACTTTGGAGAGTTGGAGAATCGTTCATCGTCCGCAAGTCCAACCGAGCAACTGTTCAATTTTCAGTGTGCAAGATCAGTAGACAGGTTAACACAAATATGCAATAGCTCAGCTGCCCAATCAAGGAGCCTTCCTATTTCTGTATGATGCTATTTCTCTTGCGGTCTTGCTCAGCCAGAACAACAGCTCTAGTCATATAGGCGCTGCCAGATGTAATTTGGATATCCTATCCTCCTCCATGTAGTCTGTTTCTGAAATTTATGCAAGTTGTGATAAAACCGTTCGCTCTCCCGTGCAGCTGTCAAAGCATTGATCTGGTCATGTCCTAGGGCAAATTAGAGTATGAAATTGGAAACTTGAAATCATCGACGGAGCAACCATATTCTAATTTATCCGTGTACCAGCAAATCAGCAATCTAGCCCCTCTAACTGCATAGCTGAATGCCTGAATGTGGGTTAACATGAGAATTGAATCTTCAGATTTCCATAAAAAAAAATTGAATCTTCAGATCAGTCTCCCCTACAGGTACATCCATATATGATAGCATCCTCTCCATATCCTTTTTGGGGAGTTTTACGGTGGTTCCGTGGTTGGATAACAAATGCCCAAAGAGATAAGTATTGGATAACATCTTCACCGGTTGTAAGAACTGTCATTCATTTTTTGACACTTAACCTGGGTAAAGGCCCAATTGTTAGCAGAAACATCAATCTTGATAAATTGTATCCAATTTCTAGGATCAGCTAATTCCCTGCATTCATCCGCCAACAGTTCGTCCATCCCCCGTGCACAAAGCAGCAGAGCACCCAGTCCGCTCTTTGCTTGGGAACTCATATTGCTACAAACTGCTGCATCTGTTCAGGTTTATATCTGTTGTCGTGTCATATTTGTTACCGAAATCTTTTAACCTACCAAGGGTACATTACTCTCGATTGTGATATGCCAATAGCCATTTTTTACTTTTGTAACTAATCTTGTTCATGATTGTAACTATCGATTGTGATATGCCAATTGTAGACTACAAATTGCATTTGCAGCAATTATTTTATCTATGTTTGTCCAAAAAGCTTGTGATTCACTTTTGTGCTAATTAATTATATGATCTATATATGCATACAACAGATAACAGGCTCTGGGAGGAGCAACCAAGCAAGTTAGGCAGTTATTTTGCAGGTAGAAGAAGATTATGAGCTGTTCTTTGTACTCGTTCCTGCTATTCAGTTTGCTTCCATAACCTATGGATTTATGTAGATAGTGGCCTCTTGTTTTCTGAAGCACTATTTCTGCAAATCCCCTGACCAAACCCATCTCATCCAGCTCCTCACTAATTAAATGAGAATGCTCAGTTTTTTTTGCTAGTATGTCGGTGAGCTGCTCAGTCATCAGTTCCACTAACCATCGCTGCTAAAAGATTGGTATTAAAGTCGGAGATAAGTTTAGAACAAGAAAAATTGAGTGCCATGTGTTCCTTTTATGTCAACTATTATTTAATTTTCTTTAATTGAGGCCATTCCCCTTCACAACTGAAATACCAAGTACTTGGACAGAAGTAGAGTGCAGGGGAAAAGAAGCAGAAGCTTAGCTATCTAACCTGATTTAAGCTTGAAAAACTTGGTACGACCTCGACACCAGGCACAACAGAGCAGTATCTCGGCCAGTAACTAGATAGACAGAACGACAAGACAAAGGCTCATAGCCCCCCCTCTGGACACACACCAGGTGACACAGAAACATATAAAACGCACAGCACTCTTTCTGAGAATTTGTCGCTTCATTCCTCAATCCCTTGCTCATTCTTCTTCTTGTCCATCATCTTCATCATTTGCTGGCAGTAGTTTGGGAGGGGCTCTCTGTTGGGACGTGAGGATGAGGCACGCCATTGTCAGCAACACCTCCACACCGTCCGTGATCTGCTCCTGGAAGTTGGGCTTGTACAGACCTGTCCAAAAGTTCAACAGAGAGCAGGCATGTCAGATAATTTCAGCTGGGAGTTTGATTAGTTTGTGTTCCAAAACAAGCCCTATTGCGTGCCTTTCATATTTAGAGCTTGGTTTGCCTATTTAGTCTTATTTGTTTGCTGTCTTTTTTATCTGAATGTCAGCACTACTGTAAGAACACATATCCTTTGTATGTCTGCCTGAAATTATCAAATTAAGCAATTTGTGTCTAGCTTGTCATGCACCCTTTGTTAGCTTCTTAATTTCCTTTAGTTCAGCAATTTGTTCAAGTGCTTGTCTGATGTTGATGTTTTCCATGTATTAGCTAATACTGAAAAGGCTCTCGCTTAGCCTGAACTAACAGCTAGCAGCAGACATCGTGAAGGTATGTGCCCTCTTTGTTCCTGAATCAGACAACAGTAAAGCTACAAGTGCTATTCAGTACAGATAGATAACTCGTAAAGATGTTGGATGCACATAATGTTTGGTTTTATAATTTTATTTCTGAACTAAGCTAAAGCCATATTTCCATTTCATTGAGTAGTAGTGGCAAATGCAAAGCAGACATTGTTCTGATCACTAATTCACTGGTAAATAAGATTTGTGCCAGCATAAACACCTTCCATCTTCTAATCTATAGATCATATTTGTCAGTTTGCAGAATTAAATTGGGGGCACATGGAGAAGGAAAGAGGCAGCATCAAGGCCTACTTGACACTTGTGAAAATGAAGTCATAGTTTGTTGTAGTGCTAAAGTTCCTAATGAAGAGAGTTGTATTCCATTTTGTGTTGTAATATCTATCTGCATGTGTGAATGGAAATGACCTTTGATTTGATAATGAATGCATTAGATGGTGCTGATTAAACTTTACATGTATTGACTATATCTCAAATCATTCATCAATCCATAATGTTGGTGCACATCTTCACATGTTACCCACTTTCTTATATCTGAACTTTTTGTGATTTTTCAAAAAAAAACTGTATGGATTTCAAAAAGATACGCATCATAAGGCAAACGCCCGTGGGTTTCTGACATGGAAAAAAAAGCTACCGAACAGCAGCATTGGAAAAAAAAAATGGTTCCGAACAGCAGCATTGGAAAAACAAGTTCCGAACAGCAGCATTGGGAAAAAAAAAGTTCCGAACAGCAGCATTGGGAAAAAAAAAAGTTCCGAACAGCAGCATTGGCGTGGAGGGGGAATTGATGATACATACGTACTTGTGATCGGCGTCAGGTTGATGTGCGCGGCCTTGATGCAGAGGGCCGCAGGCAGCGGTTGCGGAGCGGAAGCAGAGTTGAGACTTGGGGTCGACGCCACTGCAGGGGAGACGCCACGGCATGGGAGGCTGTTGCCGAGGTTGGAGCGGGAGGCGCCGCGGCAGGGGAGGCTGTTGGTGAGGTCGGAGCTTCCGATGACGAGGGGTCCACGGCGGGGCCCAGGCTGCCGAGCACCCCAGCGAAGGCCACGACTCTCAGGCGAGGGGTCCTGTGGTGCGGTCCAGTTTGTCCAGAAGGAGGACGGCGAGGCCACCGCTCTCTGCTCGGATGGATGCGCGAGGAGGAACCCCTTGAGCTCAGAACGGTCGGCGATGAGAGCTCCCGCGGCGCAATCCATGTTGGCGAGGATGAGGACGAGGTCACGGCCCTCTGCTGGGGTTGGGCGCGCGATGACGATGGTGCGCCTTGATGCCGAGGTCGGACTCAGAGCGGTCGACGTCGACGACGAGGGGTTCCGCGGCGCGGTACGGGCTGATGAGCAGGCCGGCGAGGTCACGGCTCTCAGGCGAGGAGTCCCGTGGTGCTGTCCAGTCCGTCGATGAAGAGGAAGGCGAGGCCACCGCTCTCTGTGATGCGCGAGGACGATCCCCTTGAGCTCAGAGCGGACGACGAGGAGGAGTCCATCGGCGCGATCCTTGTTGGCGAGGAGGACGAGCCCACGGCCCTCTGCGGGGACGGGCGAGCGAGGATGACGACCATCCGCCTTGATGCCGAGGTCGGAGCGCTCGATGAGGAGGGCTTCTGCGGTCCGATCCTGCTTGGCGAGGAGGAAGGCGAGGCCACGGCCCTCTGGTGGAATGGATGCGCGAGGACGAGGACGACTGCTGCCTGCTTGCGAAAAATAAAATGGCAAGCCCGTGAGACGGGATCCTGCTACTGCTAGCATGTCGAGTAAGCCAGTGATGAACTGCAATGCAACCAACCTCCTTCGTACGAGCCACCGCCACCAGACGAACCACCGCCCCCGCGGCCCCGTCCACTGGGCGGAGTAGCAACGCCGTCGACGTCGTCGTCTTCCCGGATCCCTCCTCCGCAGTTGTCGCCGTCTCCGCTTCCTCCCCTGCCGTTGTCGTCGTACCCACCGTTTCCTCCTCCGTTGTTGTCGTGGGAGCTTCCCGCAACTCCACTCGACCACTTCCACCGGGGCGATCATCACCGCCATCGTCGTTCTCGATCCTGCCTCCACCGAAGGGTCGCCGCCTGGGGCTGTACGCTCGCAGATGTAGGCCATGACCACGATCGTGATGCCCCCGCCCACAAGGCCAGCGTAGTGGTACCATTTCAAGTTGGCGTAGATGATGTCGGCCGCTGCGAGAAGCTTCTGCTTCATTACCGTGATCACCATGAGAGGCTTGTGCTTGGGGAATCGGACCAAGTGCTTGAGCGCTTTTGGTTTCTGCTGGACTGCCGTACTTGCTGACGAGTAAAACTTCACCCGCTCCATGATCCTCTCAACATCCTGGATAGATTTTCCTTTCACCAAGTTGACGTAGATAAAACGCCAGGCTCTCCATGAGCACACGCGCCACGAGTCCGGCCAGGCTGAACTCATAGCCATTGCGTAGAGCCACTGCAAGCACGCCGGGTACTGGCGATTGATCGTTCGAATAGGTATCTACTATCGGAGGAGAAGGCGGTGGTATGGAGACGAGCGTTAGCGATTCGAATAGGTAGCGACGATGGCCGGAGAAAGCGGTTGGAGAGAGGGAGGGACTCGTATATATGGTCAGAGGAGAGAGTGGCCACGACGCACACGAGAGAGCTAGGTATACATGCGCGATGGCGGCGTAGTGCACCGGGCGCCGGCTTGGCTGGGGCTGGCAATTGCTTCTCGACTCTCGAGACATGGCATACAGGCGTAGTACGTAGCCTGCACCCTGCAGTAATATCTTAGTTGAATCAGCGTAATCTCTTATAGCGCGCATCTTCGTTGCCGGCGGGCGGTGGCCGGCAGTGGCAGGGCCTGCATCGATGTGTATTTCCCTTGCGCATGTGACAGGCCCGGCGAGCAAAAGGTGCGTACGTGCGCCATGGCCCATGGGTAAGGTGCCTACATACACACAACCATGAAAGAGAAGGTGGCCGGACATGAGGATGCAACGGACTGTACTGTACCTGGGTACCAATCACGCGTCTCCTCCAACAATACATGTTATTAGCTTAGCTCATAGAAGCATCGTAACATATTTTTGTCTCTAGTTGGAGGAGAGAAGCTAAAACGTACCTTGATTAAGAGATAGTCTGCTACACACATTCTCATATTATGTGAGTGTGATGCATAAAACCACTTATGTATGAGCTATGTACTAAACGGTAGACCATTGATATAATGATCTCTTATGCAATTTATTAGTTACGTGGAGTATGCCACACCCACAACCGTGAACAAAGGTGGCTCAACATGGGAATCGAACGGGCTGTAACGGCGCGGCAAAAATGTCGACAATGACAATCATCACGTGTCTATCTAACAATACATGACGGTTAGCTCATAGAAGCGCCATATCATATTTTTGTCTAATTGGGGCAAATAAGCTATAAGACAAAGAAAGAGAAGAGCTATATGTCGATTGTAGTGGTCAGTCAGATATGTAGGGACGAGTCTATCATAGAATTTTCTTTTCTCAAATGCGCAAGGGAACTACACATCATTGTACACTACCGACACATGATGGTATTACGCTCCGGTGTCCTAAACCTGTATAAATCTTGCGTCTCTCTGTGTCACCATCATGCTCTTGGTTCCATGCTCCCCCGCCTAAATCTACCGCTTGGGCTAACCCCTTGCGGATTGCCAGAGCAAAACTCCGACAATATATAGAACATGTGCAAAACAAAGTCATATGTACCAGGAAATTAAGGTTGAAATGAAGTTATTCTTTGAATTCATTATCCTTTGAAATTCACTATAAAAAAACAGGCAACTTATACTCTTACAAACTTGTATATTCCTCACTATTTCTTACTCTAATATTTCTAATTCTATCTAAAAAAATCATGAAGGAATGTAAATAAACTAAGCATAATATTAAGATATGAACCGAGAGGATGAAGTATCATACCTTTGTAACAACTTAGATGAAAGAAGCTTGCACGAAATGATGTAAAAAATTCCAGCACCCCGTATGCTTAGGAGGCATCATTGGAGAGGAAGAACGAGCTCTCGGTTTGAGCTGAGTGTACTTGTAGCCGGGCATGAACCCGTGGAAGAAGAAGGTGTGTTAATTTATAGCTGTGGACATTTAGTCTTGGTTGTAGGCTTTAGCCGGGACTAAAGGGGTGTCTTTAGTCCCGGTCATAACAGTTGGATGGAGAAGATTCATGTCGGCACCTTTAGTCCTGGATGGTATCGTTGGTGATACCAGTCGGGACTAAAGGTGTCGACAGGAATCTTCTCCATACAACCATTGTTACCGAGACTCAATGGCGGACAACAAGCTAGGGCCACTAGGGCCCTGGCCCTAGGTGTGAGCCTAATTTTAACACTATGATTACTGTAGCACAAGAAAGACACACATGACTTGGCATATCCCGTCCATAGAGTGGCCCTAGCCGCTGAGCTGTCTTTCGTCCGCCCCTGCCGAGACTAAAGGGAGTGACTTGGTAATACCAATCGGGACCAATCCCTCTGCCGTAGCTTTAGTTTTTTTATAAGGGAAAATTCTTAATCAAGATCGATACATCGAGTTGATACATAGACATTGAAGCACTCTCAACCTCTGCATAACCAGGATACACACAGCCTTACGTAGCAAAATAGAGAACCCACACTAATGACATTCAATCCTATGACCAGACTGTCACCCATGTGCCTGGATAAAAAAAACTCCTTGCCCACCTACACCAATCGTTGAGATGTCGTAGTAACCATATCCTGTGTAGCTAGCTTCTGTAGGATAGCTCATGTACAAAGCTAATTTGTAACCGCGAAGGTAGCCTTCAATGGAGAGAAGATGAATTCTTCTTTTAAAAAACAAGATCATTACGACATAGCCAAATCGACCAACATGTTGCTACCGCACCTCGCAAGACAAGCAACTTCCGTTCTTTACTAATACCCCATAGCCAAGCCCTAAACATATTTGATACACTATGAGGCTGAAAAATTCATGATGTTGCTTGTGTAATAGACCACACGACCCGAGCAAAACGACATTAAAAAACAGGTGCCTATGATAAAAACAACATTGTTTGCTACCGTGCCAATTTTGCTTTTCTAGATTATATTTTGTTAGAATGACGCCCTTACAAAGATATCAAAGAAAGATCTTAATTTTCAAAGGCGCTTTTAACTTCCATAGATGTTTATTAATGCTAGGAACATCCTTATGGATCAATGCCAAGTAATGAGATTTAACTAAGAACTGTATGCCAACGAAACTCATCTTTGTCATGGCTTAGTATAACATTAGTGATACATGGAAGTAAATTATTCCATGCCACCAACTTATTTCCAATTAGGTCTCTATGCCATGTAAGATTAGGTCGTGAGGATCCTAGAGCTACAGAACGTTGCTTATAACGAGCTATATTATAAAGGCATGGATACTGTTCTCGCAACTATTCCCCAACAAATGAAGAAAATCTTGTTTAACCTTCATAAGACCAGCCCAAAAGAGGCTTTAGTCCAGGGTCCAAGCCCCCGAGATTAAAAGCCTAAGATGAAATGTGGTTTCTCTATTAGTGAAGCAAGAAAAGCCAACACTAGCTTTCAACATTAGTGCACGGGTCATGTGCCTTTTTTTGCATGAATGGTTTATGCGTGGTTCATAGACTAGGGATCCAATAATTAGGCAAGTTCTAACCAATGTTTGAAGCAGGAGGCTAAGAGGTTTGGTGGCAAAACTTCAAAATAACTAATAGCAAAACTAAAAAAATGGATATGACGGGTTATAGCAGAAAAACTATACGTGGACGTAATTAGCTATACCTTGTTAGCATATTACCTAAATGAAATTACCTCGGTGCCACTTTACTGGTCATGTTTGAAATGTATTGTTAAGATTTTGAACAATATATTTTGGTCTAGGAAAGATGGTTGTCCTGCCGATTAGGCTCCGTTTCAAAGCCTATAGTCCAATCCTCCCTTTTATATGGCTTTGACCAATTCAGTGAACAGAAATTCTAAGGTAAAGCTCAGATAGCAAAACTGACCATAGAGAGTGCAAATCTGTCAAATAATCTTGCATTAGCAAGAAAGAGTGGGAGATTAGTAGTAACATGATACTCTTCCTATACTCATATGATTCACATTCAATCTCATTATTTTAATTGACATTTGTTAATTGTTCTTTGAATAAAGAAACTTAAATTACGTAATCAGATCAGCTGCAAGGTTTTTTTTTTGTTTGGGATTAGGAAATAAAATAACAGCCATGAAACCGCGAATTGCTAGAACATAGTATATGGCATTGTCTGTACATCCACAGCAGGTACCGTACATTCAGTAAACCAACACAATAGGAGCCGCTTTACACCAAGGGCAATTAAAGTGCATTATGCAATACCAATATGGTACGTGTGAGGAAAGCACACCACACTACAAAGCCGCTTAATCTCACCACTTTCTCAGTAACATACTGATGAATTGTCAAGTTGTCATAACTATCACATAAAACAAAATCAGGCTAACACATCCGTCATCTACCTGATACCTGAATCCTCTGAAGATGCTGAGTTTAACCCTCTACCAAGCAATGCTGAATCCTCTCTGTAGGTAGAATAGAGGAAGCAGATTGTGATGGCCTGATGAGCTTATGGTTCATAAAGCTCCAACAGTAGTTGCTGAATGATCCGAATTTCTTAACCACATACAGGTAGCGTTTTGAAAGTTTCACAAACCAATTACATAATTTATGCAGAAAATGTACAGTTTGAACAAATATGGTAAACTGCAATCATGTGCAGAATTTTATTTTGAACAAAAAAAAATCCTAACATGTGCAGAATAAGGAAGCCCATATATCACATTGTTCAGATTCTCAAGGATACAAACTTTGGTCCTGAAAACGAGGTCTCGGCCTATTTACTTATGGATATGATATGGTTGCTGTATTGCTTAAGAAGTATGCAGCGAAGGAGGAAAATAAGCTGCAAGTTTTTCAGAGGATTCAACGAAATATTGGCATTTAGCATGGTCAGAAGCGAAGATTACCGCATTTGTGTGTCCTCATGTTTAAACTCAACAAACAGATTCAATGCGAATACCTGTAAGAATATAGACTCTGTATCTTTGCGTTTGCTTGCCATTTGTTACAACAGCTCGTATCTTTTTCTATGCTAGCACCACACTTCAATTTGATCCCAACAGGTTTATCTTCTTAAAAATTCAGATATCAATAGAAACTTGAACCCATCAAACACATAGCGGTTAGCCGGTTACAAAGCTCAGTATCAGTGTCCTTTCTATGAACAGAGTTGAATTGTGAAGCACAATATCGCAAGGACATGCATTAAATATACCTCTGAGAAAACCATCATATCTGAATAACAGATATACACAAACAAAGTAAATTTTCAAGTGACTCTAAGAAATTTATAGAACACCAGATTCAAACCAGTTTTTGCAGTGCAGAAGAGCATTAAGATAGAACAGGAACAAGTGAACGACCATAGAGACCCAAAAAATCAAACTTAGCCATATTGACATAGTTGAGTTTGTAAACATGGTTAAAACAGCAGTACGTGTGGAGCTTTTTTTTTTTCATGTTATCAAATAGTTTTCAGAATAACATGAAGAATTTTGTACACCTAGAAAATCAAATAATTTTCATGTTACACACCCAAAAGAATGGCATAATAGTTCCAAATGTAGCAAATAACTTAAGGTCAGAATCACTGCAAACTCAAAATTTTGTAAAATGAAGAAATCAAGCGTATCACATCAGCTAGATGTAATATTCTCATTATAATTGATTAGAACCCAAAGATTATCATCTGACTCGTAATAAGGTAATTTTAGTAAACTCTCTGCGGAGCATAATGATATGACAAGCTCAAATGTCCAGATTACGATATTCAGAAACTTATGCAGCTGCATAAAGCTCAATGCACATCACGTGAGATCATTAATATACAATTGACTTTTACTCCCGACTAAAAGAATCAATTTATTACCATGAATTAGAACTAAACACAGGTGAAGTATACCGAGCAGGGTACAAGGGTTTCAATAAGCTTGGGGAGAGCTACCGAACGCACCTCTTAGGACAAAGCATGTGCATGCCTTCATTTTCAACCAAAGTATCTCACGACAGAAGCTATGGAACTGAACTCTCTGTTTACTGAAACAAATTGACATGGGCAATAACTTGAAAGTATCCATATAATGACAAAACCTGTGCATTCCTTCATTTTCTGCCAAAGTATCCACAATCTTTTCGATCAATCCTGCATAATCAAATGGACATGCTACTCAAGTTCTGCAGCAGCCTACTACTGTCTCACAACATGTCAAGCACTACAGATTGAAAAATAAAAGGCAAAATAAGCCTAGATTCCCTCTGAAGTATTAATAAAATAATATCAAAGGATTTCACCTTTAAGGAAGTGAAACGGCTTTCTTTTTTCTTTTTTTTTTGCGGGTGAAGTGAAACGGCTTTCTGGTGTTACATGTACAGCACATGAAACAAGCTTTTTTCAGCCTCACTGCTGGCTAAGCTATTCGTTTGGGTGCTGCCTAGGTAATCACATTTACACCCATTTGTTTCAAACTCATTAACCTGTTTCATGAAAATGAAATCCACAGCAAGCCTTTTGGTAAAAAATAAAACGATAAAACCACAATGAGTAGAACACCAAGGATATTGTACCTAACATTTCAAACTCACGTAATCTTTGCATCAGCGACTGTTTATATAGCTCTAACAAACAAATCAGTAAATTGTAAGTGTTAGTTTTGAAATCCTTGTGCAAACCTATTGCTCACATGTCATCAACAACCTATGGAACAGAGAGAAATGTCCTCAACTTTTTTAGTTCAAGATTTTGCTGGTTTTGGCGAAATGTTTTCGAATCATGATTTCCAAAGTAGACTTCCTCCAAGTGATCTGTCAATTTGTTGGCAGAAAACGTAAATACCTGACCAGTATAGCTTAAAGGTCACATTTCTACCAACGATTTTTTTTTTCCTTTTGTGGAAGACCAAGCAACGAAAATGTATCTAATGAAACCATCGCTACCTGTTAATCAACCAATGTGACCATGACGATGGGGGCAATCCCCATCCAGAAGACCAGAACCTTACGTATGACCCTCCCTCTGGTACGATCAGAATGACGAGCACCTGAAAATTTGGTGTAGATTTGCTCACTCTCGACTTTTCAGGAACTCTACATTCACCCATACAAATTCGAGAGGGAGGAATCTGAGCCTCACCTTTCAGCAGGGCCAGCAATGACTTGTTGGCTTGTTGCTCGAGCAGCACCGGCTTGGGGAGACTCGATCCAACGCGACTGGGGCGGACGGAAATCATGGAGAGCGTGGAGCCGGATCAGCGGTGATCAGACGGTCACGAATTTAAGGTGACGTGTACGAGCGCGGTTGGTCGCCTAGAACTACTTCGACCCGACCCAGCTTTGGGCGAACCGATTATATGCGGTTTTTGGTTCATGCACCGTCGTGGTGGACTCTGACTCGTTATTCTCTTTTCCTATTCTACTACTCCAGCATCTTCCCGTTTTAAACGTGACATACTAAAATCACGGAAAAAATCTCAGGAGCCGAGGGCACCTTAACGATCTGGCGACTAGAATTTGTGGAAGATCCGAAGCAGGCGTCGTTGTCTTGAGCCGAATCGGCTAGACCGGCGGCGTTGCCGGTGGCCGGCCGTACTCTCTACATCTGCAATTATTCGTAAGTTCTCCATGTTATATTGTACTTTTAGTATGTAATTAATGTCTTTCGGTCTTTCTTCACTGTGATGTTTTGATCTAGATTTGTATTATATTGCTTACTTTCATATCAAAATCACACATAGGTGTATTGTGCATATGAAGCATGATTGTTCTATTTGGATCCTCCTGGATGCTTTTACTTTGGAAGTGCACGTACAATTAGCAATCTAGGTGCTGGAAGCACCTTTTAGTATGATTTCAGAGTTTTTTAAAGGGTTATAGACACGAGTTTTTTTTTCATAGTAGGTTCCAATTTTAGTGATATCGAGTGACTGTAGCATCAATAGCCCAGGCATTTGGGTAATGTGCGGTTAAGCCTTTGTCAATAACTTTTATATGTAGTTTCGAAATCATTATAATCTCATAATATTATTCATTTTACAAATAGTGTAATGTGGTGGTTAAAAGTGCCTCAAGAAGACTACCATGTAAAAGAACACTTCAGCGTTTTCACGTAACTGTACTCTTAATCCCCTTTTGTGTCAAACGCTGCAAAGCTTAATCAAGCTGCATGTGTTTTTGATTTACAAGAAATTGCATCGTTTGCATTGCAATGTGCTTTAGCAAAAAAAATAGGTTGCATCAAAATATTGGACTTTAGTAGAGTATGCCTTCAACGCAATGTCGGTTTTGTAGCAGCTGATAATTTATTATAAGAAAAATTATAGATGAAAATATTCAAAATATACTGTTTGAAGATCTTTTTTCATTACCTACGTCCCAAAAAAGGTATATTTTGGAGTCATATAACCTAAAATAGTTTTTTTTCTTAATGTCAATAGGTGATCAAGACAACAAAGTTTAGGATGCCTCGGATCGGGAATCCAGATGCAGATTCACTACATAAAGTCGCTTGTGAGCTTCTGTTTTTGTCTAGTACCACAGCGGTCTGCTATTTTCAACGAGAGTACATCAGGCCTCGAAGGCCAGAGTTTCTTCCTAAGCTCCTAGAATTTGGAGTTGCAATGCTAGGATTTTGGGGGTGGGCGACTAGCGCTATATATCTAGTCCTTGATGCAATTGATTCACCTCACCAACGAGGATGGAGGCGTCGTAGGATATGACTTTATGTACATAATATCCATAGATATCCATGGTGTGTTTAATTTCCTATAGGAAGTGACTGCTTTTGTTTCGAACAAGTGTGCCGTGGAAAAATGATTGCACAAAAGCTACCTGTATCTGGAAGCAGAGAAGTGCAGCCATTCTTTTTTTAAGAGGGTCAAGACAAGCATTTCTCTCTCTCTCTCTCTCTCTTTTTTAGAAAAACAGATAGAGGTGCCCATGCCTTAACATGGACTAAAGCTCATAATGAAGGCGATGTACAAGTCGAAATACTAACAAAGGCGCTCAACGGTACTGTGTTGTGTCAATAGATCAAGGAAAGAGTTGATGGCATCTCAACGCAAGAAGGTAGAGAAGAATCCCTAGCGCTGATGTTAGCTTCAGAATCCGAGAATCCGAAGCTTCGATTTGTCAGTTAACCATTTATCGACCCACATATCAATCGAACATAATCTAGATGTATATCAGCACAACATGCACAACTAACCTTAGCCGTGGATTTGCTTGCCACGAGCGTACATGGGTGAGCTTGGAATGCAGGGGTTACGCTGATGTCGCTTAAGTTTGAGGAGCCACGATCGGACGAGAATGGAGTCTGCAGAATCGGCTTAGTTTCTTTACGTAGTTGAATTGTTAATAAGCAGGATGGTTTATTATGTGTTTATCTTTACATGTTAGCATCTTTAATAATCTTTTAATGTTGTTAACCAGCATGGGGATCTTGTACAACAGGTGCTTAATCCAGCAATTAGCCTCAAGACGACTGCACTTGTCAGAGCCAGTCATTACAAACCCATTGACCATTGTCATCACAAACTAAAAGAACAAAAAAAAAGTTTCTCCAAGACAAAAGCAATCGATCCAAATGAGGCAATTCACAATCCTTCGCATCAAACCTTTAATTGTTAGTAGCTTAGAGAATCCAAGTGTAAGTAGAACCCTCTCCGGAAAAGGAGAGATCAATCTTGCTCATGCTTTGCTTTGCCCGGAAAAATCCCAACGTGATTAGGCCATTGGATCGCTGGACCCACAGAAAAGCGCATGCAAAAACCCGAGAAGAAAACTGCGGCCGATAGCCCCCGCCGCTAAGCAAAAGCAACGCATCTTCCTCGTCTCCTCCCGCTGTCTCCCCCCACTCCAGACGCCACCAGACGGAGGGAGACGTGACTCGAATGCGGCCGCGCCCTCATGGGCCCACGCGTCAGCCACCACACCCCACCGCTTTGGGCCAGCCGCACCGCCAGAGCCCAGAGCCCCAGAGGAGAGGACGGAATCCTCGCGAACGTTCACTCCCTCTCTCGCGCCATCCACCGCCCTCCGCCATTGGCCCCCATTCCCCTCCTTAAGATCTCCCCGCCCGGCGAGCCCTTCACCGCAGCATCCACCGCTCAACGACAGCGACCGAGTGAGAAGGCGTGAGAGCTCCGAGCGCAGCCGCGTGTCCGCATCATCAGGAGAGGAGGGAGAGAGCGAGAGAAACAGGGGAGGGGGATCGAAGATGTACTTCCGGCCGCCGCCCAAGGGCCCCGAGTGGTACGCCGGCGATGCGGAGACGGGGCAGGCGGCGCGGCCGCTGTACCCGATGATGCTGGAGGACCCGCGCCTGCGTTGGGCCTTCATCCGGAAGGTGTACAGCATCCTCTCCATCCAGATGCTGCTCACCGTCGTCATCGCCGCCATCGTCGTCTACGTCCGCCCCGTCGCCCTCTTCTTCGTCTCCACGCCCGGCGGCTTCGGCCTCTACATCTTCCTCATCATCCTCCCGTTCATCGGTACTGTTCAATTTGTTCCCTTCGGCCGGTTAATTTCTCGATGAAATCACATCAATGTCGCTGCGCAATTAACTAATCGATTCGATTTCATTGCGATTTGGGTCCTGCAGTGCTGTGTCCTCTGTACTACTACTACCAGCACCACCCGGTGAACCTGCTGCTGCTGGGGCTCTTCACAATCGCCATCAGCTTCGCCGTCGGGCTCACCTGCGCCTTCACGAAGGGGGAGGTGATCCTGGAGTCGGCAATCCTGACGTCGGTGGTGGTGCTGAGCCTGACGGCGTACACCTTCTGGGCGGCCAAGCGCGGCCACGACTTCAGCTTCCTGGGCCCGTTCCTCTTCGCCGCCGTCATGATCCTCATGGTGTTCGCGCTCATCCAGCTCTTCTTCCCGCTGGGGCGCATCTCCCTCATGATCTACGGCGGGCTGGCGGCGCTCATCTTCTGCGGCTACATCATCTACGACACCGACAACCTCATCAAGCGCTACTCGTACGACGAGTACGTCTGGGCCGCCGTCGCGCTCTACCTCGACGTCATCAACCTCTTCCTCTCCCTCCTCACGCTATTCAGGGCAGCCGACTCGTGAGCACAGGCCGGTCCGGCAGGATGCCTTGCCTCCTGCGAGAGGATGTTGGAGTGTCCTTGCCCTGTCTCTGATGTAATTTTCTGCCTAAAAAATCCCCTGTAAAGTGAAATAATTGTTTTGGCTATGCTATTCGCTTTTGCTTGCAAGGATTGTTTAATGTACAGTACCATTGTAGTTGCAAGTTTCTAACATGCGTATATCTAAAAAAAAATCGGCGTATACGTATATCTCTGGCTCATTGCTATCTCAATCTTTTTTTTTTCTCTTGGCGTATACGTATACCAAGTTTCATAAATCCCTGAGTATTAATAAATCACGATAATGCAATTATAGTGGGTTACATAAAACATTGAAGTTGGTGCTAAAATATATACTCCTGGTTTAGTAAAGGGAGTCGGGAGCAAAGGAAGTCGTTTCGAGATTGGGAAGGAAGTCATTATGGTCCTAAGTCAAAATATTAACACTATAATTGTAAATATTTCATTATGTGTTAAGTTTAGAAATATAAAAAAGATATGCGTAGATTTGTATTGAAATATAGTTTCATAAAAGTAACTTTTAAATATATTTTATAACTATTTTATAATAAAACGTATCAGTCAAAGTTATGTTTTATAGACCGTGACAATGTCCTAAACGACTCCGTTCCAAAAAGCGGAGGGAAAACGACTTCGTTTACCAAACCAGAGGGAGTAATTAAGATTATTAGTGATATATTATAATCTTTGTAGAGTTGTTTGTTTTTCTAAAAAAATTGAGTGTGTAAATGATTTTGTGTAGCTTTGGGTGATTTAGGCCCTGTTTGAATCCACCTAGATTATAATAAACTGGTTTGTATGACCTGGACAGCCTCCAAACTAGACAGTTTTTATACTAGTTGATATAATCTATAGTACCATATTATTATAAACCCATAATCTAATCCACCCTAGCTAAAATTAGAAAATTAGATTATGGCCCCTAAATTACTGTATGTCCTTTAACTTTATCAAATAATTACCTTATATTCTACCACTTCCCATACTAAATGAGGGGCAGACATGTCATTAGGTAGTTTAAATAGCTTAGATTACATTTTTTATAATCTAGCCTTCAAACCTAGTTTTTTTTTTCATAATCCAGTTTTTATAATCTATGTTCATAAACCAGTTTTTTTATAGTATGTACTGGATCCAAACAAGCCCTTATATAATTTAAATACATAATATTTGAGTACTAAAAAGGCGCCCTAAGTCTCCAATGATTTGTATTTATGGTATGGCAAATCAAAATCCTAAGAGGATCTTTCCAAAAACAGAAAATAAGATCCTAGAATAATTATTCATTTCCTTAAGAAGAAAAAATTAGGTGATAACCATTTTGATCTATAATTAAGACCCTCTTCATTTGTTTACCAGCGGTCATTCTACAAACGAGTCTCAGCCCCTAAAACTCGGTAACAAACTCCTTCCTCAGTTGACACCACACCACCATCACGGCATTTTCTTTACCAACAAAACACTCGTTTGTTTTAGCGTAGCCTTTCATTAATGAAGAAGACGGCTTATTAGCCTTCTCCTTGATTTTTTTTTAGTTTAGCGCAGTTCTTAGTTGTTTCATTTGGTTGATTTTTTTCTTTGCTTGACCTGTTTTTATCCTCGATTGATTCGTTCTTTTTTATGCTTTTTTCGTTTCTTATCTGCTGCGTGTGTTCATTTCATTTTTCTTCCTTTTTTTCATCAATCTAATGATTATCTTAGATATATCCACGATTTTAATTGCCCGCGACCTGGATGACAAATTCCGTTTATCTTTCTCAAGATAATTGTCTCACCAGGTCACATTCATCCTGATCGAGTAGCATTCACACGATCACATCCAATCTTGGTTGAGCATTTGTTCCTCAGTAAAAAAGAGGCGCAGCAAGATTTGTTTTTTTTTTTTACAGAAGGGGAGAAAGATCAGGGCAGAGAGGATTTTAACACAATCAGATAAGATCAAGGCATGCAAGCCCGATAGAGATCGTGGTACGAGAGAGAAATTCATTCCCCTGCCCTGATCTAATCTGAACACCTATTCATCGCGATGGAGTCCATGCCGCGCACCGGCGGCGCCACCGCTCGCGGACGCAGCCACAGTTTCGGCGGGAGCAGCAGCAGTGGGGCCGGCGGCGGCGGCGGCAACGGCGACATGTTCGTGAGGGCGGGGGCCCACAACGAGGTGTACGTGAGGGCGGACAAGATCGATCTCAAGAACCTCGACTTGCAGCTGGAGAAGAAGCGGTCGCAGGTGTGGCTGGATCACCAGCTGTCGCAGCGATCGGCCTCGCCGATGCCGGACTCTCCTCTGCTCGAGTGGGAGATCGATCTCGCCAAGCTCGACATCCACAACCAGATCGCCCACGGCACATTCGGCGTCGTCTACCGTGGCACCTACGACGGCCACGACGTCGCAGGTATCGTACAAATCTTGCAAGCGCACACAATGTGTCTTGTCTTGCATTGTAACAAAATGTCTATGGCTATGGATGCAGTGAAGGTGCTCGATTGGGGGAGCGATGGGCACGACACGTCGGCGAAGCACCGTGAGGCGTTCGAGAAGGAGGTCGCCGTCTGGCAGAAGCTTGACCACCCCAATGTCACCAAGGTACGTACGCCATCCAAATCAACCCTCTCTTCTTCATTAGAGGGTCGTCTCATCTCATCCTACTGCAAATTCTGATGAATTTCTGCATCCGAGACGCCAATGTGTGTGTACTGTACGACGTGCAGTTCGTGGGCGCGTCAATGGGCACGTCCCAGCTGAAGATCCCCAAGAAGGGCTCGACCTCCAGCGGCGGCGGCCGCTCCGTCCCCAGCGAGTGCTGCGTCGTCGTGGTCGAGTTCCAGCACGGTGGCACGCTCAAGACGCTGCTCTACAACCACCGGGACAAGAAGCTCTCCTACAAGAAGGTGGTCCATCTCGCGCTGGACCTTGCCAGAGGGTGAGTACGTACCTAGGACAGCCTGCATATATAAACTGTCTACGATCGATGCACACCAAACATATATATATATATGAATTCAATTCACACGTTCATTTGCTGACTGGGATTGGTGGGGACGACAAACTGCAGGCTGAGCTACCTGCACTCGAAGAAGATTATGCACCGCGACGTGAAGGCGGAGAACATGCTGCTGGACCGGAGGCGGACGCTGAAGATCGCCGACTTTGGTGTGGCGCGCGTGGAGGCGCAGAGCAGCGAGGTGACGGGGCAGACGGGCACGCTGGGGTACATGGCGCCGGAGGTGCTGCAGGGGAAGCCCTACGATCACAAGTGCGACGTCTACAGCTTCGGCATCCTGCTCTGGGAGACCTACTGCTGCGCCATGGCCTACCCAAACTACAGCCTCGCCGACATCTCCTACCATGTCGTCAAGCTGGTGCGTTCGTCCTTGTCTGCTCGATCGATTGGCCGCGGCATCACTAGTTCTTGAGTTATTATCGATAATGGATGGATGTGATATATATATATATATATATATATATATATATATATATATATATATATATATATATATATATGGAAAATCCTTTCTACTCCCAAAGTGTAGCTACTCCCATGTCTATATCTCACACATTAGAGAGTATCTTTTCATACTTAAGGTTTCTAAAAAAAAGTATATATACATACTTGATTTTTCAAAATGATAACCTTGAAAATTTCTGAGTGGAACTCATATTTTTTTCACCTTGTGATATGTTACATTTCCTGTATAGAAAAAATAAGTATGTCCATATACTTCATATATGTGTGTGTATGTATGTATATATATATATATGGTGTTGTGGCGTGCAGGGCATCCGGCCGGACATCCCGAGGTGCTGCCCTCGGGCGCTGTCGGAGATCATGACGAGGTGCTGGGACGGGAACCCGGACAACCGGCCGGAGATGTCGGAGGTGGTGGCGCTGCTGGAGAGGATCGACACGGGCAGCGGCAAGGGCGGCATGACGCCCGTCGACGACGTCGCGCACGGGTGCTTCTGCTTCGGCTTCAACCGCAGCAGCGCCTAGGCTGCCTAGCTGGCTCTCGTCAGCTTATCACCCTCAGTTAAGCTAATAAGCAATAACACTTGAGCAGCCGGCCATGTTGTGTCGGCTCGTCGGCCGGCTTCGATAGATCGCATGCCGTGCCGTGGAAGTGTATAACCTGTAATTCGTCTTACGTGGAATCTGTGTGCCTGCATATCTGCAATGAGAGAGCAGCCATGGCGACTGTGATTGGGTTAGGCATTACGAAAATTTGGCACTCCAATTTAATTCTGTAGATTCTAAAATTCGTCCTACAGATTCTGAAGTCTGGCTCGGGAAAAAAAAATGGGCTCTGATGGCCACCAACCCAGCCATCCTCCACTCCAGTACGCGGCGGCCCATTAGTCTTTTTTTTTTTTGAAGCGGCGGATGGATCATTTATCCACTGGGCCGAACTGATCACGTCCTTATCAAAATCTCATCCTCCCGCCCCGCCGCGCCGCCGTCGACGCCACCTCCTGACCCTCTCTCCTCCTAGAGACCGCCTTGGCGCTATCGTGCGGTCGCGCAGTGATAGCTGTAGAGTGGACGCGCAGGGTGGTAGCAGTACACCGCTGCCCGGCACCACTCGCCAGCTCGTGTCTGCCCTTTCACAATCTGGGGACACGCCCTCAGGCGTGGTCGGGTCGCGCACGCGAGGTGCTCGACGGTTTGCCTCCCTGGTTTTCGGGCTGAAGCATGCGCCTCTGTCCACGGGTTCTATGCGCACCTCCGCGGGGCTTCGTGCTGCACACTGGAGAGCGCGTCGCGTCCCGCTTCTCTACCACGGGGTTCGACCTGCCCGACTGGTTCAAGAACCCAAAGGACGGCGGCGGTCCTTGCGCAGGGTTGGGCAGTGACGACGATGGCGACTTTGTGCTCCCGGCGAAATCAGAATCTCTGGAAGAGCGAAGCGGAACTGATACTGGCAGTGGATCCAAACCTTTGTCGATCTTTGTTGGCTTCCCTGCATCCCATGAAGAGGCCGAGTTTGAGGCTGACCTCGACGAGATCAGCCGAATCTTGAGCTCTCGATTCGCGTCTCCTGAGGCCATCGTGATTGCCATGGACTGCTGCTCCGTCAGGGTGTCACAGCGCCTTGTTGACAAGATCCTGCGCAGGTTCGGCAATGACTGGGTGGCTGCGTTCGGGTTCTTCATGTGGGCGGGCACCCAGGACGGCTACTGCCATTGCGCCGAGTCATATGATTTGATGGTGGACATAGTGGGCAAGTTCAAGCAGTTTGATTTGATGTGCGGTTTGATCAGCCAGATGCATGAGGTAAGGGGATTGGTGTCGCTTACAACCATGACAAAGGTGATGAGGAGGCTCTGCGGTGCTGGCCGATGGAGTGACGCCATTGATGTTTTCCACAAAATGGACCAGTTTGGGGTGGCAAAGGATACAAAGGCCATGAATGTGCTACTGGACACATTGTGCAAGGAGAGGAGCGTGAAGCGCGCAAGGGGTGTATTCCAGCAGTTGATGGGGACAATTCCTCCTGACGAGAGTAGCTTCAACGCATTGATCCATGGCTGGTGCAAGGCGGGAATGCTGAAGGAGGTTCGCCAGACAATGAAAGAAATGGAGGAGCATGGTTTCAGTCCTTCAGTGGTAACTTACACAAGCCTCATAGAAGCATACTGCATGGAGAAAGATTTTCAGACAGTTGCCAGTATTTTGGAGGAGATGCGCAGGAAAGGATGCCCTCCAAATATTATCACATACACAATTGTGATGCATGCGCTAGGGAAGGCAGGAAGAACACAAGAAGCTCTCGATACTTTTAAGAAGGTGAAGCGTGATGCCTGCACCCCAGATGCTTCCTTCTACAACTCTCTCATATACATACTTGGCAGAGCTGGAAGGTTGCAAGATGCAGAATTTGTAGTTGAAGAAATGCACAATAATGGTATATTGTGCAATTCTACTACCTTCAACACCCTGATTTCTGCTGCCTGTGACCACTCTCAGACCGAGAACGCACTGAAGCTGTTGGTTCAGATGGAGGAGCAGTCATGCAAGCCTGACATCAGGACTTACACCCCCTTGCTGAAGCTGTGCTGCAAAAGGCAGTGGGTAAAGACGCTTCTGTTCCTGATATGTCATATGTTAAGGAAGGACATCACGCCTGATTTTAGCACCTACACGTTGTTGGTGAGCTGGCTGTGCCGAAATGGGAGGCTTGCACAGTCTTGCTTGTTCTTGGAGGAGATGGTGCTGAAGGGTTTTGCTCCAAAGCAGGAGACGTTTGATCTTGTGCTGGACAAGCTTGAGAAGATGAACATGCATTCAGCAATGAGAAAGATTCAGCTTCTCAGGATGCAGGTAGCAGGCAATAGGCGGAAGCACTGAGAGAAGATGGTGATGGTAGAGCTTCTCAGGATGCAGCTAGCAGGTAGTAGGCGTAAGCACCGAGATGGTGAGGGTAGAGCTTCTCAGGATGCAGGTAATAGGCGTACGCACTGAGAGAAGATGGTGATGGTAGAAAATTTTTGCTGCCTTGCAAAACACTTGTGAAAATGATGAATGTTAGAATACATGAAAAAAAAATGGAATGCAGTAGCGAGGGTCTTCACCATTTTCTTTTCTCTAGAACAGGATCTCGATAAAATGATCCCTAGTTCTCTACCATTTTACAGCTACATCGACGTCTCAAACAGCAGTGAAAAAAACTAATACTTCAAGTAGGTTCATCGCGAGCCATCACTTAGCTGAGAAAGACTTGCTTTAAATGTGTAATGCCCTCCTCATGAAGCTTTTATTACATCAGAATAACCTGAGTGATTCACCAGAGAACAGCACAGGAACAAAAGAAATTACACAGCTGCCAATGACAATGTAGAGATTTTGCGTTAGTGTTTCAACCCTCTTCATAACGAGAACCAACACTGCCCCTTTTGGTCTCAGAAGAAGGAAAAAGAAAACCATAATCATTCTTCTCTTTACAGGGCTACTGCCACCATTAGATCTATTGTTATTACTATGTACAAGTTAATACAAGTCCATATGTATGTAAGCAGTCTCACAAGTCACAAGTGGCTTTTCCTTACCAACTAGTACACATGGTATTCCATTTACTTTAGGTACAAAAAAAACCCGATGCTGACTGAACATGACGGATGGAGAATGTGTGCCATGCCCTGCCAAATTGCAGCTTAATTATCCTAAATCAGTGTGGTAAAGGATGTGTCCAAGAATCTCTCATCATCCAAAACGTTGTTTTGCTCCTTGATTATGATCTGATAACCAAATCAGAAAGGTAGAACATGCTTGCGCAAAATATGGCTGAATTTGGTGGAACCCTTCTCTTGTTCAGGCCTTCTATTTTGGTCTTGTATTAATTTCTTGAAAGTACTTGTTCCTGTTCATTAAACTCAAGATGGTTATATCAAGAAAGAGATGTTCTTAAAACCAGGGAGGGATCAATTACTAAGATTCAGTGCATGGGCACTATCTCAGATAAAAATGAAATGGAAAATTTAACACAAGCGACTTTTTTTTAAAAAAAAAATCGATGAGGAGGAGTCAAGCTGCAATGGAGACAGATTATAATATAGAAAAAGGAACACTGCTGAATTGAAAAACAATGGTCCACACATCATGCAGTTTAGCACAACAGCCCACCATGTGTAAGAGCCTCTACGGTCTAGCAGTGTTTTGCAGATTGAAAATTCAATGCATTGCTCCCATTTACAAAATGAGTGGAGTGGATTTTAGGGAAGATGATAAACTTTATTTTAGCTACAACATGCTGCTAGTGCTAGCCTGCTAGGGCCGTCATCCCAATTACTGAAAATAATAGTAGACATTTCTAGAGATTAAAGATAGCATACATTTGCGATGCATCATACTCTCGAAGCAGCTTTTGTGGACCACCCAAAAACTTTTTTCGTCCTTGTGGCTGCCATCCTGACCTCTCCAAATATTCTTCGATCAACCTGATAATTCCAGTAATGAGATATCCACTGAATTGATCTACCAAATGGCCAAAAAAGAGGTCTACAAGGATCTAAGCACTTACATGCTACAGATTGCCTTTTGGGAAGCGGCCACTTCACGGTCTGGAAAGGAATCCTCCACTTTGAAGCTTAACCACACATACAACTCTAGGACCTAGGGTGATCACCACAAAAAACGGTGATTAATATCATCACAATTATCTGAAGAGTAGTCTAGATAAGATATGACCCACAAAATTTTTGCAAAAAACTTTTACCATAAATTAATATGTAGAAGAGTCAATTCCCTTTAATAGTAAAAGGATAGATCTCACTGAATTAAGTAGCACAAATGAAATCATGGATCCACTTTCAGCACTTTCATTCAGTGTTAGTTACACTAAGATCCTTTGTAGTAGCTGCTATATGAATTAATAACAATTATTGTTTGTACCTGCTATATATATCCATGCTTGGCCTGCTCAACATATTTACTGCTATTTTGGATATATTTATGCATAAGAAACTATCAACAAGTATACTTTGTTTGCAAAAGCAGGTGGCATAAGATCAGCTCAAGAATGAACTTTCAAGGTTTAGTCTGATTTTGGATCAAGTTTAAAATTTAAAATCCAAATTTGAATTGCACTGGGATGAACAAAAACAAAACTTCATTTTCTGGACAATACTTATCAATATATTAACTTTCTTTCCCTCTAGCATAGATTGAATTTGAGACATGAACACTTGTATGAATACATGTATGGTAGATTAAAGATTGTTTTAGAAACAATATATAATGTTCAAATCCATCATAACTCCATTTGCAGAATATAAGTAGAAAAAACAAAGGAATTTGCATCTAGAAGAATTTTGACAACATATAAGTAGAAACGTAGCATTGATAAACCGACATCTAACAGTATCTAAGAAGAATTAGGTGCAATAACCTTGTGAACTGATTCAAGTTCCTTCAGCTGATTGTGTGTTTTAGGAACCTGTAATGTTCCAGAGGTAAATATCTCTTTGAGTCGAACAATGCCTTTCTTTGCATAATTTTCTGCAAACTGTGCATTTAACAAATTAGAAACATTGTGTCCTAAATCCACAAAAATATAACGAGGAAACACAGTAGGACAGAAATGCTTGCCTGAACTAATCCCTGGACAGATATATCATCACGCAAGTCCACTGGACTGCAATAGAAAGTGCCAGAAAGTAATTAGGGAACAGTATTTCACAAGTGTTGGTGCAATAAAATTCAAACAGTATAACACATACAATAGGATAGGTTGGTATAATATCACAGTAATACAGATCACCTGATACAGAAGAGGTATTTATCATACAACCCCAGAGGTAAATCATCAACAATAGCAGCAACCTTCTGTTAACAATGAAAGAAATAACACTTACAAAAATATTATACTTGTAACTCAAGAGAAAACATGATCTACCCAAAAACAAATCGCTATCCTTATAAAGATAATGCAATATTATTGTTTTTCAGAGGGCATTCACTGTATTCCTGCCCTGCCCAGATGATCAGATTTTAATTTATTATAATTTACTTTGTAGAAGATTTGACCAGATAAAGAAAAAAGATTTGTGGAAAGAATTACCAACATATCTTCACATTCAGCGATAAAATAGTCTGGAGATAGTTTAGCCTTCTCCAAGAAGCGTTCCTGCAGGAGGATAACGAAAGAAAACTAGCACACATATTCTGACAACAACAGCAGCACAGCCTTTAGTCCCAAGCAAGTTGGGGTAGGCTAGAGATGAAACCCAAGAAACAAAGGTCAAGGTTTAGGCACGCTGATAGCTAGTCTCTAAGCGCTTCTATAAAAAACTTCTTTGGAAACATTCCACTCCTTGAGATATCTTTTCACCGACTCGTTCAAAGTCAGTTTAGGTCACCTCTACCCTTCTTTACATTATCAACCCGCTTTAGAACCCCACTAAGCACAGGCGCCTCAGTAGGCCTCCATTGGACATGACCAAACCATCTCAGCACACATATTCTGACCAGGAAAAAAATTGTAGAGATATACATTTAATGGGATAAAACTAAATATGATAACAAGATTTTCAAGAGAAACAGATAGACAAAAAGCAAAGTCTACTTAAATTATTTTGAACAAGCTAACTCAAGCTGAATAGCAGAAGTCTGAACAAGTAAAACATTTTAACCTGCGCTGAAACATCACAGGTTAATATCTAAATTCTTGTGTTGAGACATTTTATATCATATAACATAGCACAAGAGATGGCTTGTTTAGCTTACCAGTATAGGATGAAAAAAGTCAGTTCCATGCAATCGTGAATATAAAGATAATACATCGAATGTAGGAAAAAGTCCAGCACGCTGCAGAAAAGCCATGTAAGCATCTGTGGTTGTTTGTGCTATTTATTAACTATATAAAAATTTTTGCTTCCTTCATACAGCTGGAAATCAATTCTTTGTGAAGTAATGAGATATTACCTCTATAATGGGGGAAGGTGACTTCAGAGACGAGTGCAGTAATGGGAGATCTCCAGAATCTAGACAGGTCACTTCTCCAACTGGGAACTTAGAACCATACCTCCCAGCCCTGCCTATAAAAAGGTTAAACACGTAAAATATGCATAATTGAACTGCAGTCAAAAGCACGGGGGATCAGGGAAAACTGAAGGGGCAGAAAAGAAACTGCTGGGGGTAAAGATGATAAGAAGAAAAAAAATCAATACCAGCAATCTGTTTGATTTCGGACACAGTTAGTTCCCTGTGGCTGAAGCCATCAAATTTCATCATTGTTGAAAAAATAATTCTGGAAATGTTCAGATTAAGACCCATTCCAATAGCATCACTAGCTACAAGGACATTAAGGTCACTGCTTTCATCATTAAACATTGTTGCCTGCAAACTTAAAGAATAGGTTAATTCTCATGGAATCAATGCATCATCAAGAATAATGCATGAACGAACAGAAATGATACTTTTATGGCAGCCAAGAATACAACCATGTCTAGAAATCTTGAAATTCAGGCCAAATCTATGAGCAGGTGGGTTGCGAGTTAACTATACAAACCGAGAAAAAAAAATGGTAACGGTTGGCTATGTGCCATAAAGTCCAAGCATCGATGATGGACGGGCATTGCGCAATGTTTATTGAGTACTACGCAAACATCTTACACATGCTGCTATGCATGGTAATGTTAATAAGGCCATATGGGAGGTATGGCATCAATGAGGCAGAAGATATACTAGTATGATAGTAAATACCCCAAATAAAAAACGTACCTGCTTTCTTCGAGTTTCTGGTGGCAATGAGCCATAGACCACAGAGCAAAGATGTTTTCCCTCCCTTTCAATTCTTCTCTGAATGCATGAAAAATTGCAACATGAGAAAGGTAGCCGAAACATGATATTTGCTTCATCTACTGGAAAATGTTTTTTTAATGATCTCATATGTATTGTAATCTCTTGTTTGTAGATCAATATGAATTTTAAGGTTATGAGGTATAGGGGGAAAAGTTAGTAAGCCTTGTTGCAGTTACTGGTCCTTGTACATGGAATCTGCTCCTGGCTTAACTACTGTTTTTACTGTAGAAGATGGTTGTGGACCTGCATTATCTGTTTCATGACTTAACTTTACCTTTAGTATTTAATTAGTCTAAGTTTTACGAAAAAAATAAGGTGAACAAATATATTTCAATGTTTGCTAAATTGCTATCCTCAGATCAGATTACTATGCTTTGATTTACTGAATTTATTTTTATTTTTCAAGAATTTAGAGGTAGGTTCTACATTTTTTTTTCGAGAACACGCAGGAGAGAGGTAGGTTCTACATTTGCTCTCTTAGATATATGGAATACATCAAACAAATGTTATTATAGGACTATGATATAAAGCAATGCTGCAATGGCCAGTTCAGTAATACCAACCTTGAGAGTATAAATCTCACGTCTCGAGAACGTTACTAAACAATCCCCTGCCTTTATGTTAGAGAAAGATCCAAGCGGAGACTTCAGAGGAACCAAAGGAGATAATCTCTCATAATATTGAACCTGCTCAGCAACAAAGAGTATATAAATAAGGATATTTTCTAGATGACAATATGTGGTACCTGCATCAGTACTTTAGCATAGTTAATTAAAAAAATATACAGGGCAAATTTATTTGGGCAACAGAAGAACAAAATCATTTGAGCAAACCTCTCAAGTCCATTTGGGATATTCGTTGCAAGTACAAGGTAAAGGCAGCACAACAAAAGCTGTGTAATAATGCATGTAGCTAAGGGCTAGTTTGGATAAACATTCGCCTTGTCGTTTGAGGAGGTAATGAACTAATTTACCCCTCACCCCCAACCTCCACACCCCACACCCCAAATCCACACGGGGAATGGGAGTGTGTATCGAAACCATCCCTCAAAAATGCCCCAAAGGTGTTTTTACTCCATTCAGTAATATAGTACAACTGATGTTTCAGAACATTCAATATTTTTTAGTATTAACCATCAATATATTTAAGGGCATTTGTGTTCTTACCCCTATTTTGATATGTAATTGTGATTTTTCCCTCGATTTTTTCACTTTGTGAATTTACCCTTGTCTCTTCACAAGTTGATGCGATTTTGCCCCTAATCAACGGTCCACAAAGTTCTAAAAAACAAGGGCAAAATCACAGTTGCACTTCATAGTAAGGGGCTAAGGGCAAGAACACACAAAAAAAGATATATTTATGAATAATTACATCTGGCGTACGGAAGTGCTGTCCTAAAAAACACTCCTACAAGATGTTACAAATATAATTAAAGAGAAATTAAAGATCAAGACTCATGTTTTGGTGAACATGGCAATGCCCGTGCCACTTATCTAGTTATCTATGACTATGGGAGGTAATAAAATGGTTACAGCATAAGTGGGGAAAGGGCCAAATCGAGTAGCACAATAAATATTATCCAAGAAATATGATATTAAATCAAATGTCTAATATTCATATATGACAATCCCAGAAAATTGTTGCATATCTTAAGTCAAAGTGGAGAAAATTTGAAACCTTAATCTTTCAAGGCAGCTTTGCTTGCAAGAAAATGGGATAATGTTCTTGCTGATTTTTTTTATCTTATACTATAGGAAGCAACTTCATCATATCTCTCTCCCTTGTACAAGAACTTAACTGTCTGTATATGGGGGACAAAAAATTTAACTCCATAACGGTACTATACTGGCTGAGCAACATGGCAGTTAATACACTTCGAATTCACAACTACCATATATGAAAAAGAAAGTAATATAGTACTAAGGAGTGGCAGCAGTATACAGTTAGTTCATCTAATTACCGTAACTAAATCACCAGTAGCTTCAAGAATTCGCTGAATAAGAGGAACAGCAGCTGGGTCACCACAAATATGAAGTTCATCTGAACAAAGTCCCAGAAGTGCGCGTGTGAATGAAAATCCCCTTGATTTACAGCCAACCATCTATTCCAAGGAAGAAGACAAGATTATAAAGAAGGGAGATATCCAAAGAACTCTTTATTGAAGTGTGAAACACAGTTGTTTGGATTATTCATTAAAAAACATTTCCACGACTTTCAAGCTTCCTATCTGTAGTATGAACATACACCTCCCAACCTCACAGTCTGTTAAATGCATTTGCTTTAAGTACCTGGATTTCATCAATAACAGCACACTGATACTCAGTTACCACATCAGCCATTTCAACTGTTACTGAGCTATGCTTTGCGCCTTCAATTTCGTCCCTTTCTTGTCCAGTAATCAAGTTACATGGAACGTTAACTTTGTTTAGCCTTTGGGCTACCTCCCGTGCCAACAATCTCAGAGGTCCACAGTACACACCTATGACATTTCATGACAATTCAGAACAAACACAGTAAAATGGTAAAATGTACTTTCTTTAGTATCACCAGGTAGATCAAAATAGTACCCGAAGAGCTTGCTTCCAGTCTCTTGAGAGCGTTATAAGTTTTCCCACTGTTTGTAGGACCTACATGTAAATATACATTGCGCTTCTTTTCTCGAGCTTTCGGGTACCACATATGGGGATGCCTATTATTCAAGATATCACACAACTTAATTGAAGTATACATGGGTGGTAAATAAAAACCTGTGGCCTTCTCCGCTAAATGTTACTTCCTCCGTTCCAAATTATTAGCCATCCTGGCTTTTTACCAGATTCATTGAAGATACTATGAATCTAGACAAGTATATGTCTGGGTTCATAGAAGATGTCATGACTTTAGACACTCAAAATGACAGCCAGAATGACTAATAGTTTGTAACGGAGGGAGTAGCATGTAATAAATCTTAAGATTCACACTACTTTTCAGTACACCATTGCTCTATCTCTAAAAAATAAAGGCATGATCATTTGTACGAGGGCTTTAGTGAACAATAATATAAGTGCATCCTTGTTGCTTTCAATAATTTCTATACTTCAAGCCACCACAATACATTACTTATCAGAGTTCATTTTTTCTGTCATGATGAATGCTGTCAGGTTACAGCATCCTAACTAGACATTTATTTTAGAAAAAGTTGTACAATTGCATGAACTCTTGTATGCCCGACTGGCCAAACAAGAATATGAAGAAAAAACTTGAACTTTTTACAAAATAATGGAATATAAAATTATTCTTACGTCATATCAGTCAAATCAAACTTTCCCGAGTGGTGGTAGCTCCTCCAAAACCTTAAGTTAGTAGAATTCACCATTGAATGTAGATCAGAATTGGAGAAAGGGCAGCAAACGTAAACAGCTGTACAGAGTAAGGAGCTTGTCAGACAGGAACTATGGTTATGTAACAACGGTATACTGGACAGATCCAACATCAGATTTAACACTGGACAAAAAGATGAAGTGCGAAAAGGCAGGGTTATACAGAACAATAACACAGCTACAATACTGTACTCTGCTCTGCATACATGCCAGATACACCAACAATGAGACCACAATCTTGTCCCCTAACAATGTAAATTTCTCGAAAAGTATGATCTATTACATCAACACATATCAGTACTGCCTGCAGATAACGCGCCAAGTTTAGGCGTTTCGTCGAACACATGGCACACGAGCCAAGCAAATGAACAACAAACCGACCAGCCGTGCGACAGGAAAGAAGGCATCACGAACCATTTCGACACGAGGAGATAGCGTAGGGCGACGAGAGCGCCCTCCGGCGCAGCAGGGCAGCAACCGCCATTATATGTTATCTTCCCTTCCTTCCCTCGCTTCCCTCCGCTGCACGGCACGGTTCAGGACTCGACGGCGGCGAGGCGCCCGGAACCCGCTTGATGGCGCAGGGAAGCAGGGGAGAGGAATCAACTGACCCAATGCGCTCGCGGGGCGGCGGGGGGCGAGCCGTGGGGATGGAGGAGGCGGCGGCAGAGGCTTTCGCCGGAGTTAGCGGAGACGAAAACCATGCGTGGCCGCGAAGCCCGGAATATTCCATTCCCACAGTCCAGTTCATATAATGAATGGGCTTGATCCTAAGCCCGTAGACCCCTTACTGTGTCCAAGCCTAATTTTCTTTAGCCCGGCCCACACTACCCAATACGGGTCCGAGTCCAACTCGCGGCCCGGACGCCGCCTCCGGTTTCCTCTCCTCTTCGTCGTCTTCCTCTTCACCCCTAGTCAGTTTCCAACGAAGCCCGAAGAACCGAGCCGCCCTTGCCGAGAACTGAAGCCACTGGACGCGCGGCCGCCTCCCGCCCCAGCGGGCGCCGAAATCCGCGCGAGAATGTGAGGAATCCTTCAACTCGGCGAGTAATTCGGTTTCTTCCTTGAAGTTTGCCTGACAACGGGGGAGCGGTTTGCTGATGTTGCCGTGTGCGCAGGACGATGGCGGAGGCTGAGGCCGGCAGAGCGGCGATCCGGCGTGCCTTGCGGTCTCTGAAAAGGAGGCACCTCGCTGAGGAAGGGGCGCACAGCCCGGCCATCGAGGCGCTCACCCGCCCCTTCGCTGCCCACGTGAGGCCAATCTCCTATACTCGTCTTTGTCTCCCCCCCTTTACCCAGACTTGGCCTCTACCCCTTGTTTGATTGAACATTGAAATCTGCAATCGAATTTGTATCAGTGATGGAGTATTACTTGGGCCTTCAGCCTTCTCAATTCAAGTGCCTGTCTTGCCGAAACTTCCCTGCTTTTTTTCTTCAAGAATTTTGCACGATGTATTGGGTGTTCAGTGAAAAAGAGGTTGTTTTGTTTAACTCCTTGTAGGCTTTGGAGTGGAAGGAGAAGGCTGAAAAGCACGAATTGGAGCTGCAGCAGTGCTACAAGGCACAGTCCCGGCTCTCAGAGCAGCTTGTAACCGAAATAGGAGAGGGTAAAGCATCCAAAGCACTGCTCAAAGAGAAAGAAGAAATGGTTACAAGTTTGCAGGCTGAACTTGAGAAGACGAGGTATTAAATGTGATTATTTTTGCTAATCTTGCTCACAGTTGTGAAGAACATGACACTCAATGCTTGTGCAAGCTATTTTGCAGCGAAGAGAACGTGCAGCTAAAACAGTCACTTGATGAAAAAACAAAAGCCTTAGATCTTCTTATTCAAGAGCACCAGTCAGTTAAAGCCGAACTTGAACAGGCATTAACAAAACTTAAAGCTGCTGAGGATGAGAACCAGAGTCTGATTGATCGATGGATGCTAGAGAAGATGAAGGATGCAGAGAGGCTCAACGAGGTACCTTGTTTTCCTTTTATTGCTGAAAGCATGCTTCGAATATACGATATCTGAAATAACTGGAACTGATATAGTAGAGAAATTATTTTTACCTGTTTGCAATATATATATATTCGTTTATCATAGTTGCAATGATCCTTTGACAACCAATGGAAAATCGGAGATTATGGCAAAAAAACAAGCATGCTAACCATATCATAAGACTTCAGCGCAGTACAGTACTCCTCTCAATAGATTTTTGTTTTAGTTTAGTTCTATAATTTGCATCAATTGCTGAAGCGTCATCCTTAAAAGTGAACCTTACAGCTCTCTTGAAACATCTGTTAAGTGTTTGTCTAAAATTGTATCCATAGCGCTAGCATGTATAGTTACTGCTTTAATGGTTGTAAAATAATTATCTAGGCCAATGCGATGTATGAGGAGATGGTTCTAAAGCTAAAGACAGCTGGAGTTGGTGGTATACAGCACAATGCACAGCAAGAAGCTGATGGCATCATACGGCGTTCTGAAGCTGGTTATATGGATACACCAATCCCATCAACATGCACAATCACTATTCGTGCTCATGACGGTGGATGTGGATCTTTGATATTCGAGCATAACTCAGACAAGCTAATTAGTGGCGGTCAGGATCAAACTGTTAAGATATGGGGTGCATATACTGGTGCCCTGACCTCCACTCTACATGGTGTATTGGGTTCTGTTAATGATCTTGCTGTGACCAATGATAATAAGTTTGTGGTTGCTGCCTGTAGCTCCAATAAGCTGTTTGTGTGGGAAGTAAATGGGGGGCGTCCTCGTCACACTCTGACTGGTCACACAAAAAATGTTTCTTCTGTTGATGCAAGCTGGGTGAAGAGCTTTGTTGTTGCTAGTTCATCCAACGATCGGACTATCAAGATTTGGGATCTCCAGACAGGTTTCTGCAAAAGCACAATAATGTCAGCAAGCAACCCCAACTCACTAGCTTTCATTGATGGTGACATCATTTGTTCGGGTCATAGAGATGGAAATCTTCGACTATGGGACATCCGTAGTGGGAAATGCACTACACAGATAGCTGCTCATCTTGATGTCACCTCGGTCTGTGTATCCCGGAGCAAAAATTTTGTTCTTACAAGTGGGAGAGATAACGTGCACAACCTTTTTGATGTTAGAACATTGGAGGTTTGTGGAACATTCAGGGCCATGGGTAACAGAGTGGTGGGCAGCTGGGGCAAACCTTGTATAAGCCCTGATGACAATTGCATTGCTGCTGGTTCTTCTGATGGATCTGTTTACATATGGTCAAGATTGAAGAATGAGACGCCAACCATTCTGGAGGGCCATTCTTCACCAGTTCTCGCAAGTGCATGGTGTGGACTAGGACCCCTTGCCACCTCGGACAGAAATCATATTTATATCTGGTCTTGAGATCCAAGATCTGGAGGGTTTCACTTCAGTATGCTAATAGTTGCTCTCTTCATTCTTGACAACACTAGTTTCTGAACGGGTTAGCTGGTTTCTGAACGTTGTAAATATCAAAACTGACAGTTCATTACAGCAACAACTTCGATCGCCATGTATGGAATGGCTTACAAGGTTTTAATGGGAGAAATTTCCTTCTATTGCTGACTAAATTTGGTGTAATGGTAAATTTATGAACTACCAGTCAGCTCAGCTAACATTATCCAATATTAAGGAAAATGGCATTGAATTGATTTAGGAATGGTTTCTCCTAACCGCTTTTAATCTGTTTTTTACTACTTTTTTCTTCAGTTAAGTTGCTATGTTCTGTAGACTTGAGATATTTTGCACTTCTGTGGCATGATATATAGTGAAACCTGACCTGATAGAGGATTGTGTTGTGGAGCGTGGAGCCAGCAGCCAGTAAAGCCAGGCAAAATCTGTACGCCATGTACTGGCCTGGACGAGCGTAGCGCAGATATGTTTGTACACGTTTTGTGTGTACAATATTAATTTCACATCACACGCTATATTCTAGACTCCAAATTTGCGACAAGACCAAAAAAAAAAAAAGCAGAAGAGGAAGCAGAGAACAACTGCATACATCAAACTTTCAAAGCCTTACATCAGTGCATGACAGCGACGAATATTGTGAGTTTGTGATGGATGTTGCCACAGCTTGAGCATCCATTTTTTCCCCATTAAATTAAAGATTTAAAAAAACAATTCCACCGCCGAGTCACCACCCTAGAAAAGGTACGCCCACTAAAATCTAGCCGAACCATTTTACAATAATTTCGCTGCACAACCGAAGCTAAAATTCATGAGAAAAGAATGCCTCGGTGCTCACTGCTCAAGCTCATTATCATATCATAAATCCATCATCACGAATATGATGGCCTGCAAGAAAGAGATAGGCTTCAATGCTCAGGCAAATGCCCTTAACAGCAGGTCAGCTGACAGCATTTGATACGTAACAGTCGCTAGAAAAAATGAAATGGGCGTCGGTTTCAAGCCGGGTCGCCGTCACGGAAAGGAAGCTTGACAGAGAAACCGAAACACTATCGGAGATCAGATGAGATCAAATGGAGCATGGGGAGCCTGGCCCCACAAGGCAGGGAGACACGGATCCGCCGGGTCAGCTGCAGCCGCTTGCTGAGTGAATGAGCCCGCGATGGGGCCCTCGACGGCGACGAGGCACCGTTCAAGTGGGCGTACGCCCCCACTGGGCCCCGGCCGATCGATCGATCGTCTGGTCTGGGCGAGAGCTGGGCAGGGCAAGGCAGGGCTCGCCACAAGAGACACCAATCATTGGGCTCGTTTCCATGGGTTTAATGACGCAAGAAAAAAAAAACCATCAATGATTGGGGACTCGCCTCATCTTGCATTCATGATCTAGAGTCTAGAGTATAGTAGTTTCATATGCAAATTTAGTGTTGTTTCGTGCTGAATTTGTTGGGAAATAGTCTGGCGTTTCTGTCAGGATTGCAGAGGGGTTTCTGAACTGATGTCTGAACATGAAGTGTTCTGAATCTCTGTTCAGAGTTGATCTGCCTGTGCTGTTTGCAGGCACAAATTTGATTCAGGAGTCAGGACTGACGACTCTTGAGTAGTTCAGCTCCCAGGAGCTAGTAATTTGCAGGTTGAGAATTTGCAAGTTTCTCTAGCATAAGTAGTAACAGTATGATGAAATTTACTCAAATTTATACGACAGCTTCAGCTCAACCTGAACAAAACGTCTAGTACATCATCTGATCAACAAAACACCTATGATCATCTGATCAGATTGAAGAACAATCAATACAACACAACAGCATTAAGGCTGAACTTAATAATACTAGCACCCAGCAGACTCAATCTCTTTACCTAGGAGGAGGCATCGATCCTTCACAGGCTCAAGAAGCCCCGGTCGCCGCGCGCCGGCAGGTTGATCGGCCGCGGCGAGCTCTCGGCGTCGGCGTCGGCCTCCACGACGCGGTCGCCGAAGATGTGCACCGTCCTGGGGTTGGGCCCGCGGGAGATGACGCACGTGTAGTCCTCCGACGACGGCTCCATCTCCCACGGATCCTCCGCCGCCGCCGCTGGCGACGACACAGCCTCGCCGGCGCGGAGGGGCAGCCACGAGCTCTTGTTGTTGACGCCGAACTCGACGCGGCGGTCCAGTGAGCACGACCTCAGGAGCAGCGATGGCGACGTCGCGGCGAGGACGACCCCCTCCTGCTGCTGCTGGTCGCCGCAGTCCAGCGCGTCCGCGAGGCCGTGCAGGGCGTTGTCCCGCCATGGGCGGCGCTTGCTGTTACCGACGGAATCGGAGCCGCCGGACCCGAAGGACGCCGCGTCGAGCACGGAGGTCGGGCTCATGGAGAAGGCCGTCGTCTCGGACTCGCCGGCGTCTGCCGCCACGGGGCTCTTGGCGAATACGACGGTACCGGTGGGCAGGGAGGAACAGTGCAGGAGCCTCGGAGAGGCGAACAGGGCACGCGCGGTGGCGCTCTTGCTGCCGGCGCCGGCGCTGTCGCCGTCGCATGGAGCCGTCGACGAGATCGCAACCTGATCGGGGGCGTGGCTCCGCTGCGCGTTGCCGGTGGTGTTCATCGACCTGGACCTCCTTCTTAGGATCATCTCCTGGATCTTCGATCTCAAGAACATGCCAAGAACACTGGACCAGGACCAAACTGCACGACACTCTGCACGAACAGACAGCACCCAGCACGAAACAAGTGTCAATTTGCTGTGTTCATTTCGGGAACTGGACTGATCAGATTTGCCGAGAAAGAAGTGATTTTTAACGAATCCGCAGGCTGATCAAGTTTCTACCTTCAGTCAGATGAACAAGAGGCAGCAGCGGTTAGCAAGAACCAGCAAGCCCCAGCGCCATGGACGAGGACGTGAGCTTAAGTACGGAACGCGAGGGCCAATCAGAAGCCTCAGAGTCAGAGGTGCACTCAAACGCAACCGCAAGCTCAAGGGGAGAAGCAAAATGGGACCTCGCGAGCCTTGGCAAGACCCTCAAGGCACCTTGCAGTTCAGCTTGCTCGCACTGGCGTGCCTCGCTGCACCTCAAGCAAGAATTTAACGAATTTAACACCTCAATTGCTTGCTAGTCACCTACGACCTAGTCCAGAGTAACACAATTCAGGAGAGAGAGAGAGAGAGCAATGAGGAGGAGGAGAGGGTTGGGAGAGAGCGTGGTGATCTTAAAGAGGTCTCTCCCTCTCCTCCCCTGACTCCCTGAGCCGGTGCGCCCCTGTGATGTCAGTGTTGGTTTGTGTGTGTGTGCTTCCAAACGGTGGGCGGGTCCTTATCTTCCTCACTGCCCATCTCTTTCCCCCGCCCTCGCAGCTCGCGACCTCCTTGTGTTGTGTGTTACCGCCCGGCGGCCATCGCTCGCGTCGGAGTCCTCCCATGCGCAAGGCGGTAGATTCCTGCTCCACGGCGGCACACGGCGGGGGGTAGATTTGCTGTCGACCTGTGTGTGCTTTGGCAGGCGCAGCACGATCTTGTCGTCCACTCCTGATGAGCAGATGATCCAATGATTGAGCCGAGCGGATTCGTCTTTTCCGTGAACGGACACCTCAGTTTTTTTAAAAAAAAAAATTGCAAAGATGAGCAGCGTAGAGAAAATGCAGGTGGATCATGCGCACGGTTAAATCCACTTGTTAATGCTGGACGTGCATTGTCAGTAAAGACTAAAGAAACGGCCTCTCAGGTTTTTTTTCGGAAAGTGTCTGAAACACATGATGAACTTCACTGAAATCTCCCAAATTCAAATAGTCTCTCTGTCCAAAGATCCAGAGCTTGATCTTTTTCTTCTTCCAATCCAAACAAAATAGGTTAGTACTCATTTCGATCTGTTTCTTCGGCCCGTTTGTCCATCGCCGAGACAAGACAACGGGGACGCATGTACGCCGATGCGTTGCGTTTGTTTGCATCCCCCTTTTCTGCAGCATCGGCGCTGCACAGCGCTCACGCAAATGCGTGCTGTGGTAGCCTCGCCAGTGTTCACCTGCCACGTCACCCCATTACAATGACAGAAATGGCAGCGTCATGAGCCATTTGACCCTACCTAATTTGGGGGCTAATGGCGCTGTGCAACGCAATGAGAGAGATTGTGGGGGCAGACCGGGAGAGGCAGGCGCATGAGATAAGACAATAACTTGGGAGAGGTGGACTAAATAAATCTGAGGAATATTTCTTTGTGTGACAGCATATTGTTTTGTGCGGATAACTCAAGGTCCAATTCAATACGATGTGATGGGCCCCTGATCTGTTAACGAAACTGTTGAAAACTACTCCCATCAAACAGGAAGGTTGAAAAATGAAGAGGAATTTTCTTGAAACTATTAATAAAATATCATTAATTTGTGTGGCTGTAGATTACGGCAGAATTTTCAGATGGTACAAGCTGTACATTATTTTTTCATAATCATGCAGGAAACCATAATGAATGCCAAAAAAAAAAGATTAAGGAAGAGAACTGCATATTGGAGTAAAAGTTAATTGACAAAATACTTGTTCGATCAGGTTCTCGAATTAGTAAGAAAGAAACGAGAAAAATTCAGGCAAGCATTGCTGTGACACTATGCATGATTGCACGCCGCTCACGCCCATGCCTTTGCTGCACGGGGCCTCACAAATCGCTTGCCTGGCCAATCATTAGAGCTGAGCTGACACTAGCCAATCAATCCGTGTGATTAACTATTTGTACAAATTTTCTTTTTGTTCTGGTATTTGTTTTGCATGTTTGACAAGTGACAAGCGAGTGACGGGAGAACTTGAAGCATCAAGCAGCATCAGCTGTGATTTCACAGCAAATTTTTCTGGAGTATTTGTTTCGCACAACGACAAGATCGTGATCGAGCAGAAAGGGATCCGCCTACGATCAGTTTTTGTTTTTTTTTGTTTCAGGATTCACTATTCAGTAGGAGTACTACGCCAAAATCATCTGATGCGTCATGGCATGCATCTGACTTCTTCCAGTGTTACTGCTATTTGTTTTGATACACAGCAGCAGTAGTGTTCTAGTGTAGCTAGTATCTTATATGTGACGGGCGAGATGGCCATGGGTGCTGGCATGAGGGAAGCTTCTGCTTTAGGTCAATGGCAGGCAGTAAAAATTTCCAGCACTTGTCCTGATACAGCCGTGAGGCAAAAGCTTGTGGGCGGCGATTGAGTTGCACATTGGAAGGGGGAGAGAATGGCAGGTGTAAAGAACTGCCGTTTCTCCTTTGGTACTTGTTCCGAATTAACAAACTAACCAACGCCATACCATCATCACACATGAACCCCTTTTATCATGTACAGTAGAAACAGTTAACCATCTCTCTCTCTCTCATCAGATTTTTTCCCCTGCTATTGGATTATAGAGGGCAATCCAGGTATGTGCCTTTTATTTTCTTCTCCATTGACATTGCTCAAAGGGGCGATAGGGAGGGCTACCTAACCTGCATGCCCTCCTGACCAATGCATTTCATAACTGTTTTCCTCTTAAAATAGTCTCATTTCTGAACCCATGCCCTGATGGAAAACCAGAAATACCAGATGCATCATGCACAACAATATAACATGATGCTTGCCGTTGCAATTGCACATGCTGAAACAGTGCGGCGATTGGACATGTATCATTGCAAACGAAGTCGTGAAGAGATGCAAACGTGTTTAGTTGTTGGGGAAGAAAAAGAACTTTTTCTGGGAAACGTGTTTTGTGAGTGGGATGAATAGGAAAGTTGTAGGGAATTGAAGAAAACTTTTCTAGGAAGCGTGTTTTCTGAGAGGGATGAATAGGAAAATTGAAAAGATCTTTTAGAAGTAAACATGGCACAGGCAAAGCCTTCCATTCTCCATGAATCCATGCCCCTTCGTAAAGCCCGCTGTTTCTGACTTTCTGAAACTCAACATTTGTGCAGAGGTAGAAAAGGTAAAAGAAAGATCAGGCCGTTGCTGTCACTGGGGTTAGTGAAACGGATTACGGATCCGACCCAGCACGCGTGCTTTGCTTGCCTCCCTTTTGCCTTCAACGAGAAGCCTACATGCGAGGAGACCTTTCCCCCCAGCTCAAAGCGGAGAAAAGAACAAAAGAGATAAAGCATAAGCTATTTGATCTCAAAGTGAGGAAGAGTCTAACTTTCAAAAAAATAAGTAAGGTAGAGACCAAGGCTACACTGTGCTTGTAGCAGTGTGGTTGACAGCTTGAAGCTGCTCTATGGAAGCTTCATGTGGAGCTGTCGAGGTGAAAAAAACAAGCCACTCCGGAGACTAGTTGCTGCCAAAGCAAAACATTCAATCGCAGCAGGGTCGCCGGGTGGCCAAATAGTGACGGTGAACTCAGTTTGGCATTCTCATGGATCGGAAGGGTATTGCTGTATTGGACGCCCACTGTTCGTCAGATATTTCGTGTTTGTTCCCATCCGGTTTGGACTGAACTTCCCTAGTCGTCCTAGTGCCAAGGACTTCAAAATTTTCGTCCCGTTGTCACGGAGCTCGTTTCCCTCGTCCCTCTCCGGATTGAAGGAGACGACACGCAGTACGAGTTACTCACATCCAAGCTGCCGTCGTGGCATGGCTGAAGGTTGGCAGCCATGGAAAACCTGGCGCGTAGCTTCTGTGATCGCAACGACACTAGTGCAGTGACTGATCAGCACCGAACAAAACAAATTTGCTTAGGCTTTTGGAGAGGGAATGGACGAACAAGGTGGTTCCATGCTGCAGTGGCAGATCGCATCTGTAACTGCAAGGGACCGAAGAACACAAAGGCAGAGCCACCACTTGACAGGCGGCCATCAAGGTGTTGACCGGGCGAATTTAACTTTCTTGCGGAGAACTCTAATCTATCTGGCCAACCGTGCCTGCCTTTGCATCTCTCGGCTAACCGGATAAGATTTTTAGGTCAGAATATGTTCACAAACTTGCCTCGTTTAGACCTTTTCAATCGGGTCGAGAATCTGTTCCTAGCCCCACCTTTGTTTAGCCATGTCTTGTCCTTGGACGAACTACTCTAGCGTCTATTTGGAACCTAAGAATTTCATACGAATCATGTTTCGAACCATCCGGAACCTAACTAATTGTGTTGTTTTGTAGCAAAATTCTCTGGAAACATATGAAACGATTTGTACTGAATTGCTGTGTTAAGATCATGCGTAGAGGCGACAAACAGGCCGTTGGATAGGCTTGAAATATATATACATTTATTTATTTATTCCTCTTGCCACGGTAAACACTGCATGTGCGGCGGCCGTTGGCTCCAGCTCGGCGAAACCATCGGACACGTCACCCGGGGCTGTCGCAAAGGCAAAGAGAAACAGAAACCCTTTGTCCTCGCCGGCGTCACGTCGCCGCTCGGCTCGGGAAGGAGACAACGGGGCCCGAATAAATCCCAGCGCCCTACATCTTTATCGGTTGAAAATCGCGTCCCTCGAAGGGCATCAGGCCCGCTGAGATGGCGACAAACAGAGAGGAATCAGGTCACTCGAGTGCAGTTCAATCAGCCGCAACTTGCAGGCTTGCAGCAACGAAACGACCTCCCCGGCATCACACGATAATCCATGCAATTATTGGCTTGGTTAGCGTTTAAAGCCACACAGGTCACCAGCAGAGATCAAGACAAAGGTGACACGAAAGATGTGCCGTGTCTACTGATGTGATCAGCATGAATTACTGTTATGCTATTAGTAGTGCATCATAAGAAAACGACCGATGAATTTACTGTTACACTTCATACAAAATAACAAAATTCCTATGTATCACTAGTATAACGGTACAGCACGGCAACAAGGGGCTCTTCTATTGTTTTAAGGAAACTTGAAAACAGAGGTTGAGCTAGTTCTTGATCTTCTTGTCGTTCCTGCCCCTTTTCCGCTGCTCCCTCCTCTCTTCAGAGTAGTGTTTCTTGACCAGCATCTTGTGCATCGAAACCTTCAGCGCGGACAGCACTGAAGCCAACACCTCTTCTTGCTTTGCAATGTCGAGGCTTCCTTGCAGCGCCAAAAGGAGCTTCTCACCGTGTGGTACTTCGCTGTCTTCAAGGATTAAAGGACCGTTATCGGAAGATATTAGATCCTTTTGGAACCGAGGAATGATCCTTAAACGGGTTAATAACTGGTTGGAAGCCTGGTTGGGCATGTTTGATGCGCCCATGACTGTCCATAGGAATTCTGATGAAAAGCTGGATGCTAAGCTAGTAGGAATATAGCTTTTTTCCATTGTGATCACCTGCAATTGGATTTAAGTTCATCAGCTCGTCTATAGGTACATGGAAAGCAATTATCGAACAATCGAGGCATTAAAGAGATCTAGCGTAATTGAGCCACAAATAACCCAATGTTTATCTGAGCTTTGCAGTCAGTTAATGTATTCAGAGAGACAGTCTACTTCTAGCTAGTAAGAGTGTCAGTCTGACATCGACTATTGGTCAGTAAACCAAGTAAAATAAAACCAGGCAAAAACTGGCATGAAAAAACGTTTTGAACCTAGAAAGTAATGGTCATCGCCCATCAACACGCAGACCAATATCAACCGTGTTAATGATAATTGATTAATCTTGTATATGAACAAGACCTAGGTCATGTAAGTTATATTGAAGGCCACAAATATGTCTACCAATAGTCATACCTTTAGAAAAGATAACTTCTTTCCTACTAGATCACATGCTAAAAGCATTACGCCATTGAAACTGCAGAGTGAAAAAAGAGTACCATGTTAAAACACAATAAATACTGTCGCTTTCTTGGGGAAGTACCGCCCCACAAGTCAAGCTTACCTTTGAATAGCTACAGCAACCAATTTGCCATCATTACTCGGACATATATCTGCAACGGCTAGACTGCTATCATCTGTTTCATTTTGTTCTAAAAGTTCTCCCATCTGCAAGTAGTTCTAAAAACTGTTATATGCAAAAGTAATTTGAATAATATTGTAAACTGAGAACAGAAAGATCGTATTTTAATGTCCTTTTCAAGAAAGATGCAAAGAGTGTCTTAAGATGCTACCTTGTCTCTGACTTGACATGTATCAAGGAGACATCCATTTATGTAGTCCCACAGACGAACCTAAGCAGATGAACAACATTAGGAAAAGCTTGCTGAGACAAAAGTACATGCCAATCAATATACTAACTAAATCGACTATGTACCCACAGTTGAATCACCTCCGCCTGATATAAGAAAGCTCTGATTTTCAGACATGCTTGTGAAGGCAATGCATGACACAAAGCTGCAAGAAGAGTCACAACCATAAATCAATTATCAAGTCATCAACTAATCACTGAAATTGCTACCATCAGAATCATGACCAAAACTCAAATTCCTAGAGATATTAAAAGAACATAAAAACAGAATAAAATTATAAATGATGGCATTGTACACCACACATACTCTGTATGCCCAAGGCAAAAGCTCTGTATCTCATGGGCCCCTTTCACAGGGTTCTTTGGGAATAATGTGACCTACAAAATTTTAATTGCAATGCAATAAGAAAATAAGTCTGAAATTAGGCTCCATCGATGCAATCAGTGGGAAGAACAGAAATCATACTCGTATTTTAAAGTCCCTATCAGCAGTAGCAATGAACCTCCCATCTGGCGAAAACTTCTGCAATCCCAAGTAAATGGCATAAGCATGGTTAATTATAAGGGGCTCAAAAGGAGCAACTGACAAAACTGAAGTGTGTATCCCACTTTGTGGGCATCAGTAAGAGAGACAAACATATAGCACAGGTAATATAGAAATTTAGAACTTGTTCATACCATACTAGTGATGATACTACAATAGTGACCAAGAATTGACACAGGTTTGTTATCAACTGAAACCTGCTCTGCACCATCTTCCCCCAAAGTGACTAACCAAACAACGCCAAATTTATCTGCAAAAGTTACATACAGGTCATCGTTGCTAATAGCAACTGCACTGACCCTCTTCTCCGAAGTTCTGCAAGTGAAAAAAAATCACACCAAATTCTTATCCAAATTACATCATCAGAAATGTGAAATTCCATAGAAATAACTAATGTAGTAAATTTCATAATAGAATTAACATAACAAACTGCTGATATATGGCCTTTCCAGTTACATAATGTCAATTGCACTGATATAATGATTGCAACGGAACAGGTTCCATAGACTACAGATAATGCAGACTTCAAATAAAGGTCCATTATTCCGGTGGCAATTATATTAGTCAAATCAAATTGAGAAAAGAAGAACAAAGTGTGGCACTTACATAGTCCGGATGCAACGCCAGGAATCAGTCTTCCAAACCTTCACAAGTTTGTCGTCACCAGCGGATGCAAATAAAGCACCACTCACACCAAAGCAAATAGCTCTTATAGCGTCTGCATGAGAACGGCCGCCACAATCATCTGACAATGAAACTGGAGAACCAGACCTGGATGCACAAAAATAATTATTCATAGATTCCACCAAGTGAAATGCAAAGATAATATACTTCTCACTGGGACATGTAATTTGGGTAGGACAGAAGTAAGCATTCAAGAGCTGGTAGCTTCATCAATAACAATTTACACAACCTGACTGACAATGATACCATGATTTCCTAAAAAAAGGGACGACTCTTCATTCTTCTCCATACAAAACAAACTTATTACGAGACTACAACTGCATGAAAGCAGTTAGGATCCCAGCTCACTATACCATCCAACCTCCACCAAATCTACAATAGTGCAATCTTTGTACGCGAATTCTTTGTACATACGAGATTAATCAGGAAGCGGCGATAGAAGCGAAAAGGGTACTTACTTGAGATCGAACACGCGGAGCTCGGGCCCGATGGCGACGGCGACGGAGTTGCCGTGCGGGTGGGAGGCGATGAGTGCCGGCGCGAACTCCGCCGCGCCGCTCACCTCGGCCTCCTCGATAGCTGTGTCCTCCATTGCAGAAGTAGCAGCAGCAACTAGCAAGCGAGGGGGCCTCCGATTCGAAACGAGCGCGAGACGGAGGAGGCGGGGAGGGGATTAGGGTTTACGGGCTGCTCGCTCGTGGGGCCCAGAGGCCAGTGTCATGAAGGAAACGTGGTACTAGCGACTCGCGGCTAGTAGCGAGCGCGCCTCGATCGAGATGGTGACAAAAACTGCGAGAGGGTTTGTAGCGCGGCCCGCCATCCCAAGATGCAGCCCAAAATCAATGGTTTGTTGATCTTGGACCTTATTTGTTTTTCCTTTTTTCTGTATTCGCTAAAAAAATATTTTTCATTTCACTATAAAAAAATCGTTCCAAGCATATAGGATCGGTTTGAGTTCCTAAAAAATATAGGATCGGTTTGGTTTTCTTATTGAGTGTACAAAACCGTGGCCCTTCAATTTTTGGTAACAAAGTTTGTTTTGATGCTGAAATATCATTTTCTGTTTTTCCAATCGAGTAAGGGTGCGTTTGGATTATAGAAAAAAATAATGTAGCTTTAGAAAAGCATTGTAGCTAAGTCCTAGGAAGCGTGTTTTTTAAGTGGGAGGAATAATTGAATAGTAAAAAGTTGGAATGAAGTGATTAGTTTAAAATGGCCTAAGACCGTCATATTATCTAGCCATCTAGTTCGTTTCTGCAGCAAATCAGCGCCCTCATTTCAGAGAGCAACATTTTCTCTTGGTGCCCACGCATTTCATTAGAACACACACTTTTTTATTTTTGTTTCATATATTTTCATTCCTTTGAGCATATAAACCAAACATGCATGCCTTGCCATAAAAAAAATGCGTAGCCCATCCAAATTGATAGACCGAACGAGCAGAGACAAGGAAGCACTGCATGAATTCTAAAACCTATCCATATCCACAGTACCCCCAGAAATTTGTGCAGATTAGCCTGATGGAGGGAGGATACGCATTGAGGTGACCGAAGACACGAGGTGGCCTCCGGGGAAGGCGTTGCCCACGGCTATGTCGCCGGCCGCGCCGGCCGGTCAGGTTTCAGGCCGCGATCGTCCAGGAGCGTGTTTTGTCGACGAGCCGGGACATCTAAGCTCGCTGTCGTCGCTGCGTGTTGGCAGCCTCGTCGCACCGCGCAGTGCCGTGAAGTGTGAACCGATCACGAGTCACGACGGTCCAGGGCACACACAGTGCGCCCGTATCTTGAGCCCATCCCGGACACAACGCTATGACACTGACACAGGCGATTGAAGATCGTCAACAGTTACTAGAGGATACTGGCCAACACCGGAGTTACCTGAGAATGCACGAGACGAGACGCGATGGATGGATGGGTGGTATGGTGGTGCGCGCGCGGCTTCGATCTCAGCCAAGTAAAAGTGACCCTCGGCACCTGGACTTGGCCGTGTCCCCGGCCGATCTATCGGCGACGGGACCCGACTCGACACCGATCGCTAGCTCCAAGGATGGGGCGAGCGTACGAGCACCGCGTCCATGTAGTGCCATGTCAGGGAGTGTCGCCTGCCTTTGTCAATGAACCTGATACATCATACTACATGGCGATTGAGCCGACCGGGGAGAAATACGATGTATCGTCTCGTGTCGTCTGTCGATCACGATTGCTGCGGCACACGGGGAGCGGATAACGTTCAGCTGCAGGGATCATGTCGGGGTTCGGGTGTGATGATCGGTGCGGCGTCGTGCATCGATCCTGGCTATCTTCTGTGTCTCCTTTCTGTCTCGCGAGGTCATCAGAGCACAATCACAATGGATCAGGCAAGCCCTAGGAAGAGTAGAGAATCTGCAAAGGTCGCGTACAAGAGTTGGTGAACCGTTGCAAGACCACCCACCTGTACATGTACATCATCTGCCAAGTGTCGATTGACACATGGGTGGGTGCCCATCGTCATGCACGGTTCAGGGCATCAGGCATTGGCCTCATCTCTGGGTCGTGACCCATGGGGCGGTATGTGCTGTCCTTCAGTGCTATAGGTGGCTGTCCGAGCTACTCGGTAGCATTTGTTGGCCCTACTGGATTACTGATAACTCTCGGCGTATACGTATATGGCCGGCCGAGATGAAGTTTCTTAATTCTTTGCAGCTGCATCGACAGACTTTAATTTGCATGCATGCTCGATCAATTCCGATCGAGCGAGGCCATGTCGATTGACCAACTTTTTGAAAAGTTTCACATTTGATGAGCTAGATTCCACCACCACATGCCCTCTGATACAAGCTAACGGCGTAGACGATATCAGCAGCAGCCTGGCCTCTTTCCTATGAACAAGGGCAGCGACCTCATAATTTTTCTCATACTTTGACCAAAAGTTAGGGTTCATCTTTGACAAAAAAAAAAAGCGCCATCATGTGTCCATGTGGACAACCAAAGTTAATGGCGCGATCAGCAGACTAATGCGTGTACGTACTCGGTATACTCCTTCACGGATTGAAGCAGTCTTTGATGTTCCTTCTTGTTCCCTGCTCCTGAGGGCAGAAATGCAGAATCGATCGATAGAGCAGGCTGCTGCGTTAGGCAGGAAGAGCTTCTTGTCTCTGTACTGCTCGTACTACCAGCAGCGGACCGAGTGATGGCGCCCTCCATGTGCCAAAAAGGCCGGTCTTTCCCGGCGAAAACAATGCGGTTAATTGCGCCGGTCGTCGGACGGCGACAGGTGCCATGCAAGCATCGGCGTCAGGCACTGTAGCGGAGCCGCTCCTCTCCTTCCCAAAACCCCCATATAAACACGCCAACCGGGAGAAGCACCAACAACGCAACGCCGCATACCTCCATTTCTTCACAAGCAAAGAACGCCGACTTGCTGCTCCCAATTCTCAAGTTCGCATCTTGGGTCGTCAATACAAAATTCAGAAACCCGAAATTTGTTTCTGAATTTGCTGAAATAATCATCGGTACAGTAGTGGATCAGAGATTCAGAGGAGGTGCGGGAATAACATGGCCATGGAGGTGGAGTCAGTGAGCTGCGAGTGCTGCGGGCTGGAGGAGGAGTGCACGGGCGAGTACATCGCCGGCGTGCGAGGCTACTTCGGTGGCAGGTGGCTGTGCGGCCTCTGCTCGGAGGCCGTCAAGTACGAGGCCGGCAAGTGCAAGGGCGCCCCCGACGTGGAGGAGGCCGTGCGCGCGCACATGGCCATCTGCCGCACGCTCAAGATGAGCGGCGGCCCGGCCGGGCGCGTCGCCGACGGCATGCGCCAGATGCTGCGCACCGCGTCGTGGAAGAAGGCGGCCGGGGCGTCCTCGTCGCCGAGAGGCCACCACCGCGCCTCGCCGCCGCTGTCCGTCGGGCTCTGAATTGATCGCCATCGCCCACGGATCATATCGATCCGGCGCCGGCGTGCTTGGCTCTCTAGCTCGTGAGGTGCACGCTAGCTTCTCCTTCCTCATTAGCTAGGCGCTGCTACTAGCGCGTTGTTCGTTAGATCGAAGCGCCGCCATGGGACTTTCTATGTAAGTTTTTGGACCAGTTTCATGTAAGCATCAATCAAGCCTTTGAGATTATGGCTTTGATCAATCGGGAAATCAAGTATCTTATATGCATCGAATCTGTCAAATTAGCTGGTTGTTCTAGGTTTCGATTCCTGGATTGATCTCGAGCACCTGTGTCTTCTCCCCCCGACGATGCCATCGCCGACGGCACCTTGCGCCGGCCGCCAGCATAGAATGCTCTCCGTGACACTCTCTTCGTACGTATACGTACGTAGCGGGCGCGCCGAGGCGCGTTCTCGACAGTGGCCATGGCGTGCGAGCACGTCCGTGTTCTTCGCTCAGCCTCCGGCCTAGACGACGGAGAGGAAAGAACTTACCCTCGACAAAAATATATTTACAATTACACCCCGAGTTCAGCCTTGCCACCTGGTCCTCGATTCAGCCGTCGGATCATGTTCCAGCGGCCCTGATCAGCGATCGGATGGTTGGGCACTTGGTATCTTGCTCCGGCGCTGTCACTGTCGCTCCATGGCCGGTTCTCACCTTCCTCGTCGTCGACCGCAACGTGGTTCGTGCTTTTGCGGACATTCTCCGCCAAATCCTGCTACCATCTCTGTTTTTTTTTCACAATATAATTCTTCCGCGCTCGTCTGCAACCGAGATAATATGTTGTTTTCAGAGTTCTCGCTCTCGACGCACATGCAGAAAATTGGTGATCCCAAGCTCCTGGAGATGCACAGGGACATGCATTATCTGAAAGAGGAGATGCAAACATTTTTGTATTTTTTTTTGCTGTGTTGTTCATGAATCTTTTGGGAGAAATTATATTGGAAATTCCATGAACTTTATCCTCAACTCGGTCGGTTCTCAACCACAACCACCTCGAGTCCAACATGACACCTCATCTAACTGGCCATCTCCGTGGTTGCTGCTTTTTTTTTTTAAATAAAAGCCACACGTACAACATTATTTTACAGGCGACTGCTTTCATACACCTGACTAGCTTATGGGCCAGGCAGAGAAAGGTAGCCAGATTTTTTTCGAGATATATTCTTGGTGATGTTCAAGAGAACATCTTGAAAAAGATTAGTTTATAGTACAATATTGGATAACTTTGCTAATGAACTAGTTGAAGTGTTACGGCGAGTTGATTAGGACTTGTGCTCGATTTGACCACACGCGACTGACCCACCGTAGTATACACAAAGAAATGTGCCAAATAGTAGAGGCCTAGTACAGAGACAACAGAGTTCTTTTGTTATCCTTCCTCTACCGTCTGCATGACGGGAGGAGTTCCGAAAGGATGAGCGAATTCCGAGGCAATAATGTGTGTGCTGCAAGCCTGTCTGATCCGGAAGACTCAAGGCATGCTTTTCAGGAGTAACCTGGAGAAAGTGCACGCACGCTTTTTGACGGCTCCAGTTGTAATTATCATAACATCTCAGACGGAGCATATCCAATTATCCATGATGCGGCGCTTCAATGTAGTTTTTTGTTTGTAAAAGTTAGTGCTACATGTTTTTGACAAGAAGCCGAAGCATCCACAAATACTCCTACTGTGCTATTGGGTAATACTAGGCTGCGTTCAGATTGGGAGTGAAAAGTACTTTTGCTAGATGAATAGTGCATTTGGAAGCGTGTTCTGTGAGTGGGATGAATAGAAAAAACTAGTTGGAGAAATACTTTTTTTAATCTGAACACAGCCCTACTTGCTACCGCGTGTGGCGATACGAAACAGATTGTCTGAAGACCCAAACAATGGTTTGCAGGGGCAAGCACGTCCGAAATTCAGAACCAGACAAAATCGATAGGAGCATAGCCCAGAGCCCCTAGACAGACGGTGTGCCAGTCACGGTCCTGCGCACGTAACGCATCGGTATAGTTTAGCTCGCCGGGCCACGGCCGTGAGTCATCGCTTCCTTGAGAGCAAAGGATCTATCTCTATCTGCTCATGTAATCCAAGTCAAAACCCGATGTACAAAAAAAAATAATGAAGAAGCGTGCCTCACTGACAGCGACAGAGACACTTGTTTGAGAAGCTTACTGAGCTAGCCAGGAACGCTGATGCAGAAACTTCCAACGTGATCGACCAAATTAAAACCGACGCTCCGGAGATTAAAAGAAACCCAGGGGTGCTGACACTTGCAGATAACCTAGGAGCCGGCGGTTTGTTAGGAGAAGGAAGCTTGGAAAGGGGACGGGAAACAGAGCGTAAGGTGTTGGTTGGGTCGACATGCCGTGGTCGGCGTCACCACCACCCCTCAAGGAACGAACCATCAGGATTCAGGCAAGGGCAAGCCCGCCCTGGAGCGTCACACGTAGAGACGCGGTGCGCCGGCCAGGCGCTGCTGCTCCACCCCACTTCCCCACCCGACGAGATGGGGAACGCAGGCAGGTTCAGCTCGTGTACCGGTCGTGTCCCATGGACCCATCACCTATGCCTATGCGGGGCGAGGAAAATGGCCAAGGGTAGGGGCCGGGCAGCCGAGAGGCCGAGACACACATGCTCCGCTCCGGCCGGCGCTAGCCGTGCAGCCCGTGGTCCACGATCTGCCCGTGCGCGTCTTCCGTGTCGCGCGCGCGGTCGCATCGTCGCGCTCGCGCACTGTGGAAGGATGGAAAGCGCCCGTCGCGCGGGGAAGCGGCGTAGAATGGTTTGTGGGCTGTACTTGCATCAATCACACGAAGCAAGATCTATCTAACGGGACCCAAGTCCAGAACATTTTACTGGGCCGGCATCCGATCCATTCAATTCAACACGAGTCCATCCCAGTTCCGCTCCCGGCGCCCGCCTTCCACGAGAAAACAACAAAGGAGCCGACCGTTGCTCGCAGATGCCGTTGCGCCGCCACGCCGCTTCAAATTACGAACCCCCGCACACCTTCCCCTTCTTGTACAACACCGATCCCAATTCCCCCAACCCAGCAACCCCACCAAACCACAACCGACGAATCCATGGACGCCGAGAGGAGGGAGAAGGATCCGCCGCCCCCAACGGCGCCGGGGCCGGCGCCCAGGAGGCCGGCCGCGGCAGCCAGCAGCACGCCCACAGCGTCGCGCGGCTCCAGCACGGCCTCCTCCACCTCCTCCAACTCCCACCCGTCCGCCTCCGCCTCCGCGGGGACGCCGCCGTGGGCGGCGCGGGCGGGGGACAGCTGCTACTACCCCGGGTGCCGCAAGGACGCCAACTGCGCCTGCGAGATGTGCCTCGCCAGCATCGACGCCACGCGGGACCTGGTCCGCGCGCCCGAGGCCGCCTCCGCGCGCAGGTTCTTCGCCGGGGCCGCCGCCGCCGCCACCAGGGCACGGAGACCCGCGCTATTCGGCCGCGGTAGTGGCGCCGGGGAGGGGTCCGAGCTCGCCGACCAGCCGTGGACGCCGCCGATGCGGTCCACGGCCAAGTCCAGGCGTCCGCCAGGGAAAGCGGCGGCGGCGGCGACCGGGGCTCGTGGGGATGGGGGCGCCCGCGGGTCGCATGACTGGGCGCTCTACGCCGCCACGGTCCTTGGGTTCTTGCTCCTGCTGTGGGTGGACACGGGGCTCGTCCCGGAGGCCGCGGCGAGAGGGTTCGGGCCAAAGGTGTCGCCGGAGGCCGTGGCGAGGGTGGGGGCCGAGGCGCGGCTCGCGCCTGGCGGTCTGGAACACAAGATCCGCGTCCTTGAGCGGAGGGTCGTGCAGCTCGTCGGTGGCGAGAGGGCCACCAACTGCAGCTCGCAAGAATCCGTCTGGCGACTCCACCAGGTTCGTAGCCATTCTTGCGCCTCCGGACATTCTTGGTTTGGTCGAAGAGACAATTTGCTGACAAGAAAATTGTATTCTGTTTGTGCAGAATGATCAGCACGTGTTCCACTGGCGATGCACGGTGTACAAGTCCGTGGCGGAGGAGATCAGCGTCTGGGGGAGCCCTCTCCGCACCTCCGGCCTACTCCCGTCCGCGCTCTCGGCTCGCCACATCACCCTCCTCTCCGGCGAGATCACTGAGGTAACCAAATGGCCAAGATCCAGTCCCTTCTTTGCCCAGACAAAGCACCGACATGTCGCTGAACTCTCCTGCGTGTTGCATTCGCTTGCAGTGGTCCGATGGGAGGTTGTGGCCGACGGTGCGGGCGAGCAACGGCAGTTCATGGTCCTACCGGAAGCACAGCGCGGCGGCGGTACGGTTGGAGCCGGAGACGTGGGTGGTGGAGTACCAGAGGAGCGCGCTATTCGAGGGCACGCGGCTGATACTGGCCGCCGCGGAGCTGCTCGCGTCCAGGTGCTCGACGATGGCGCAGCGGGCGCGGCGAAGGTTGCAAGCAAAGCGGCGGCTTTTCGGTGGCGCACAGGCGAACCCGACCTGACTAGATGTTTCCATTCTAGCTAGTTGTAGTAGGTTCATCTCATCTATGAGATTGATCAGGACTTCTGTGTTCTTTTGGTTGGTTTGCAGTGATGTGTAGGCAGACAGCCTGATTAGTGAGGAACGCTGGAAATCTTATGTCTGATTATTATTTGATCATAAGTAGCATCATGTGTCTGGGATCTTTATAAACCACAACGTTGTGGCACAATCCCCATTGGTGCAAGATCCTCAGGATTTTCTCCCTAGTTTTTCAGGAATTAATTCATTTCCTATATAGTTTTTCGCACGGTTCCTTGAAACCTCTGTGTTCCTGCAGATCTTGCATTCCTGTTGATTTGGATGTGAGAATTCGTGCATTTATCTTTGAGACTGCTTCATAAGATCAGCGTTCAACAGCGAGGGGAAGCAGAAGCTGTGCACTTTACGACCACTTTAGGAAACAGACTCATTTCAGACTTCAGAAAATACACTCTTCAAAGTTCTGAGAAAACACTTGCAGATCAGACATTCTATTTTCAGATCCTGCTTACATTTCTGGTAGCTTGAAAAGTGCAATGTTCCTACAAGGCATGTTTTTTTTTTTGGGAATACAAGCCACGTTTTTTGTTTCATCAGAAAATGCACAATTCTGAAGTTCGGACTTTTCCCACGTACATTTCGTTTCCTGCTGACCAAGAATTAAAAGTTTCACTCGGCTGTATAACAGGAAGCTCAGGATTGAAACTTTGTTAGGAATTTTGGTGAATATGAGTCCTACCTCCTGGTATCAGAACATAAATTCGACCTATCTCTGTATGTTGGAATTGCCTTTCGTGCAGATGTTGGATAATATGTTCATGAAAAACTCTATTAGTTCGTTGTCCTCAAGTCTTGTTTTTGTTGCAGGACACAAGACAAACTCTATGCTCTTTTTTCCTTTTGCAGGTCTCACTCTCCTTTAGTTGGCGTGGTGTTGAATTTTCCTTTCATGCGTTTATGTTTGAGTTATTTTTTTTGGCCATTATTGTAACTTTACACTTAGGAACTCTCCCGAAGTTGCGTTAACATACTTTTCTCTTCTTAATGAAAAGCATGCTATGCACGTCTAATTTTAGCACATTAAGGATTTACAACAAAGTTTCGTTCTTGTTTTAATTTTAGACGTGCATAGCATGCTTTTCATTCCACCTGAAAAAATTACTTAGCACATTCCACCTCAGCTCCACAGATTTCTTTATAATTCAATTCCAAACATCACTAAATCATACAGCGCACAAGCAACATCTGTAAAAAGGAAAATCCCCTCCATCTATTTGCCTCTTCGTCATTTTTTTTAACAGCACAGCGCACAAGCAACATCTGTAAAAAGGAAAATCGCCTCCATCTATTTGCCTCTTCGTCATTTTTAAACAGCACAGCGCACTGAAGTGTTGCAGCAACCTGTCAATAAGTTTTGCTCAGAAAAATATGGGCTACATTCATCTAAAATAATAATCTCCAGAATCTAGTAAGCCGATGCGGAAAACCAGGGAGCACAGCTAGGTCCATTCAGTATATCTCATTGAACAGTTCCTAAGGCAAGGCATGTCCACATGCAACCTGGGTGCATCAGCTACTGGTTTTATCCAAACCTGATTGATGGGGTAACCCTAGGGGACACCTATTTCTAGGATGTATACCATCCATACAACAGACTGAGGATGTATACAATCCATACAACAGCAACACCACAGCAAAGTTCGATTCTGTGGTAACCTATTGATACCTAAGTCCTCAGCTAGTCGATTTCTAACTAATTATCAGCAGGCAACCCAAAGAACTCCTTGGTGACCCTTTCTGGTGCTTTACCAAATCCACCAGCAACTTTCAGCATGGACGTAAACTTCACCTCCTCACGCTTTGCTTGCTCCACGAGGCTTAACACATTCGCAAGGATCACATCATAATGTGAATTGTCAGATAAGGGTATGGGATCGGCAAGCTGAGCTCTTTCAGACTCAAGCTGCCTATACAGACTGAGGATGTGACCTTTTTGAGAATAAAGCCTCTCCTCTGCCACCCTATATTCTGCGTCCTGTGATTTTTTCAGTTCTTGAAGGGCAAGACCTATCTCGTCCTCAAATTTGGCAGACACGATGTTGTGATCCTCAGTAATGTACACTGGAAGATTTTCCACAGCCGTTTTAAAGTCATTATTACCAAGTGGATCTACTAAATCAGGATGTCCTGGCAGCACAACCACTTCAGGAACTTGCCGAGTCCCAAGCACAGTCACTCCATGTGTAGGCGGGGAATTCTCTCCTGCATTACGTACCATAAAAATAACCCAGTTATGCAGAAAATGGAGCAACATGTCCCCAAAAGATTCAAATTGTGCTTAAACATGAAGATAGCTCTACAGCAACAAGGCAAGCATAGGTGTTACTGAAGAAGACATGCATGTCAATATTTAATATATGTGGGATATACCCAGACAGGTTTGTCCAATATGATACCAGAGTTCACTAAAATCTAAAAAGTTGAGATTTCTAAGAAGGGCTAATATAGTTCTACTCTTCCTATGATTACTTGCACTCCAGAAATAAGTTTACCTGCACTGAGAGTTGTCCTGCCCTCATTATCTTCCACTTTCCATACTTCAACAGGGTCAACTCCACATTTCAGCTGCATCAAGCAATAAGTCATCAGTCCATGACTGAAATGAAGGCAACTATAGTACTTCGTAAACTACGACCAGAATGGACAATCTTGGTATGTGGTATCACCAGTTCAGCAGCAAACAGAGGACCACAAAACCATGCCAACTAGATCACTGTGCTATTAACTAATTATCAAATATACCACAAAGTCACACTATACCTTTGCCATCGCGGATCTCATATGGTTCTCCAAACTTTTTGCTATCATTTGTTTTGAGCCACGCACGAGGCACAAGCCCATATTCAGGATAGATTTGATTTCATTCCTTGATTTGAGAGATTGGCATGTTTCCATGAGTTTCTCCACATGCATCAGTAAGTTTGTTTTGTTATCACAGCGCCTGCAGCAATATTGGACATCCAAGCCTATAATTCCTCCAACAGTTCCAGCCGTGTAACATCGAAGAGCACAATCAAGGTGTGCAACATGCCCACATATGTAGTTCTCTTCCACAACTGCCTCACATTTTATGCAGTTGTAACTTCCAAAAGAATAGTCAATAGTCTTGTTACAGAGAATGCAGCAGCACTCACGACAGAAACCAGGCACTTTGCAGCAAATAGTACAAGTCTGTGCTGGTGACGATTCAATAAATCCTTCTCTTTCAAGGTTGCACAATCTATTCCTAGCCTTACATGGGCCAGCTGGATCAGCCACAACAGGTTCAGGTTCATGGAGCCTCACCTGGTGCGTGCCTGAAAATACTTAGCATTAAAGAACAGACTAGAGAAAACAACTTGAGGGGGTGAGGAAACATGCAAATATAACCCGGTTTTGGAGTTCGATGGCCAAAACCAAACTGAGGCAAGAGTTGGATGGCCAAAAATGGACTTTTTCCTTTTTTTTATATACTTTCGAAATTCTACGTGACAGTCCATCGTGAGTACGTGACATTCCTTCTTGTAACGATGTTTAGGCGTACGTAAAGCACATGGGCGCACCAAAAGATATTCCACATTTAGTTCTAAAAAAAAGATCGATGCTCAGAGCTCTAGCCATGTAATCACTAGCAGGAAACTTGAGGAGTCGAGCGAGGTATGTCCGCAGTCCACGTTCCTTGCTTGATTCTTTTCGAACCTTCTTCGTGTCCTAGCAGCATCGGATCGACGTTCCAAGCGATTTAGGGATGCCGTTCCCTGTCGTCCCCGTTCCTCGTTCTGGGACGAAGTTCCCGGAACACGGAACCTGGGCACGTTCCGCGTTCCAGGCTTCTAAGGTTCAGATGCTTTGTTATAGGCAAAATGATCAGATATACTATATGTACTAGGAAGGGGAAAAAAGACACAGGAGAAGAGATCTCATAGTCACCCACAGGTTGGGAGCAACAGGATGGAGGTGTCCCTGATGGTGACAGAGATAGCGCCGCACAGGGGAGACAGAATTCACCAGCAGCAAGAGCTGACAGGAAGTGGCAGTGGCAGTGGAATGGATTGGTGGCCAGGGTTTGAGGACTAGGGGATGTAAAGAATGGCTCTCTAGACCACTATATATACAGACATGGTATATCCACGACAATGCTTCATGGGCCTAAAACTTATACATGCACAAAAATATGAAAGATATGGAAAAAATGAATGGGCCTAAAACCTAAAATTGACAGGACCCACAACAAGTCCGCAACAAAAAAACTATTAAAAAATCGAAATACTCCCATATAAGATGTGAACAAAGACAATTGAGGGAACAAACTGAAAATAGAGATGATTTTCACTAAATCACATACCAAGGACAACAAAGCGGATTCACAAATACAGGTAACTGTAAAGGAGATTCAACACATAACAAAACTGCAGATGTGGCAGGTATCACAAAGAAAGGTTATACTACACGTCCGTGTGGCCAGTTCCTCATAGACTTTATTATTTACCACACAATAACTCATGCCTTTTATCTTAGTATCCACTCAAATTCTCGCCTTTCCAAACAATAGGTCATCTTTCTTAGGAGGATTTGATTGATAGGGTCAGGGATGAACTGAACTTGTGACCTACATACATCATCCAACAAAATACAAACGTGCAAAAATGGAGAGCATACGACAAGGAATCAAAAGGAACAGGTCTTGTTGTACAATTAAAAGGATATTTTTTGAACTACGGACTGCAGATGTGAGTTGTGGCATGAATTATGTGCGACATGGTCAGCTACAGTTGCAAGAAGGTGAAGTTTGGTAAGGCACAATCAGTGTATATAAACCTAATCACCTGCAAACATAAGATCTAATAAACTAGGGCCGGTACGACTAAATAAGATCTAATAAACTAGGGCCGGTACAACTAAATAAGATCTAATAAACTAGGGCCGCTACAACAATGAAACAAGGCACTGCGACAAACCGAGACGATAACAGAAGAAATTATCAGTATGTCAAAAGGAACATGGAATGTCCTCAGGTGTATTCAGAAACTAGTGTTACATACTTACTCCTACATATTAACTGCAGCTAGAAAAATAAGATACAAGATCGAACAAAAACATTCCTACTGCATTTACTTAGCTAATATTGTGCAAATGCATATAGAATAAAAAATTAAAGCAACCAGCTTCCAAAAAACTCTTTCACAGACCACTACACAATCCACTGCACATGTTCACAACAACAGCCATGTATGACAGCTTTCAGAACCTCAATGAACTACTATTTAAAACACTAGTTACATGACAGCTAGAATAACATCAAAATGCAACAGAAAGGTTTAACCTTTCTTAATGCTGTGTCCTTCAGCAGGGATCCTCCAGATAAACATAGAAAAGAATGTGCTAGGATCAACATCTGGAAACTCTCTCTTAATAAATTCCTCAACTTGTATTCTACTTGCAAATCCTAACTTCTTACGAGCAGCGTCACGGAAACGCGATGGCGGCGTAAGATACCTGTTCACAGTGATCCATCACTAAAGTTAAACAACATATATAAACTGCATTTTTTTTGGCACAACCAATATAGATGCATAATTTTACAGTAAATGTTGGCTGATCTACTGCAAAAATAAGGAATTGGTGGATGGTATCCATTTTCCCCCTTTTCATAGTGCTTCCACATTTTTTTTCAATTCAGATCTAACCCACCAGGACATGATAGGAGCATTACCTGTCAGCCCAATGGCCTCCCCCAGCAGTTCTGCTTCCCACTTTCCAGTACCATATATCTCCAGAATGTGGCCAATTTTCAGGAGCATAGGGCAAACCTTTACCATATGCATTGGCACGAACAGGTATGGAAACAATGCCATTCACAGTTCTGCATAAGTCTGACAAATCAACTTCCACATTTTTTATTGCCTCATCAAGGATCTAGAAAACAAAATCTCATCAGAGCAAAATTGCACTGAATTCAGTCAACATGGTGTGTACTTACTCAGTTACTCCCACTAGTCAATATTTTACCAGATATTCCAATGATAATTAAAGAAGAATAAATACTTGAAATGCATACAGTAGTACGGGGAATTCATTCAATCATCAAACGAACCCTAAACTTATTTCAGTCACCAAATGAACATAATGGTTCCTAATAATAATAACAAGGTTTAAAAATTGATACCTTGCTTTTGTTTACCATCTTATCTAAACTTTCAGCGACGCTTAACTCATGGTCATCTAATGGAGTATGTTGAAGTCTCTCCTTTGGTGGTTCTCTTCGCGCCTTTTTCTTTGGGGTATCTTTTGAACTCTCAACACCTAGACATTTCTCCCTATCTTTACCAAATAACTCCATTAATCTATCATAATGTTCAATCGTCTTCGTCATCCATTTTTTTGCTTCTGGTTTTCTCTACAGAAAAAAGGGTACATGATTTATAACGGATCATTGAGTTACAACATCTTTTTAACTGTGATGGCACAAGAACCTGGATCAACTCCCTCCAAACATCTGGGTCGGCATTGAATCTTTTGCTTTCTGGGCACCACTTAATCCGAGTATCCTCACCGAGGAGATTCCTACACTCGTAAAATGATTCTTTGATATACTTGAGGCGGTTTTTGATATTGTTCCGGTCAATCGCCACCCCAAACCTTTCACCAATACCAGTGACGATGCTATCATATGCTGCCGAGAAGAACCTGGACTCGCCCCTATTCCCAATGGACTGCTGGTGAAGCAGCGAATCAATTAGATATGCGCTCATTCTATCCGACCAGAACACCGCGTCCCGGCCTGAACCATGGCCGGGTCTAATGGAGGACATGGGGATTCCTTTGAATCCCCAAATTTCTTTGTTTTAATTAACTCCACCTGCAGCTTTGAGCTTCTGCTCTGTTGATTTTACGCGCTGAGGAAGAAGAACCTAACAGGACCAGGTAGATGGGTTGATTAGTAGAGTGCCATCCAGTATGCGATTCCGCAAGTAACAGGATTGAAGAATACGAAGAAAGCTCCGCCCAGGCAAGCAAGGATCACACTCACCAGCGAAAAGAGGAAGTTAATCTACAGCCGGATGAACCACCATTCCTCTTCGCGGAACCAAGGGCGGAGCCGCGCGCTGTCGGGAGGAGTGCCCGGCGGAGAATGAATCGGCGGCGGAGAGACGACGGTGCTCGGCGACGAGTGGGGGAGGGGGGCTACGCTGTAGAATGTGAAACGGACATGGGAGAGGTGTTGGTTGGGTTTGCCACTTGCCAGGCTGAGTTGTGTGGGTGCTAAGGTTTTTTTTTTTTTCTTGTGGGTGCTAAGTAACTGTAGACACCAGAGCTGGGCTGACCTTGTCGCAGAAAATAAAAAGAGCTGGGGCTGTTTGGCATAGCTCCACTCCACGGTAGAGCAGCTCCACTCCAAAACTCCACCCTGGAGCAACACTGCAGTGGAGTCGGAGCACTATACGAGAGTGTTTGGCTAGAAAGTTGCCCCAGCTCTAGAAAACAGATTTGTCAAGATGATTTGCCAATATTACCCCTATCTTGTGACCCCAAACGTCATCCTCTCTAATTTTTTTTTTCTCTTGGCATTATCTTCTTACTTCGGTGATGGAGGCCACCAGGTCCACCCTGTCCACCACGATACGGGTGGTACAGGAGGCGGCGAGGTTGGGGCGGAGGCGGCGAGGTCAGGGCGGAGGCGGAGGTTGGGGCGGAGGCGGAGCTCAGGCGGAGGCGGCGGGGTCGGGACGGAGGCAGAGATGAGGACCTCGCGAGGCAGAGGCGGCGAGGTCAGGACGGAAGCGGAGACAGTGGACGAGAAAAAAAGATCGAACCGTTTTTTATGTAACCAGTGGCAGTGGTGGGTAAACAGTTCAGAACTCCATGTCTAGATTGAGTTTGCCCATTCGTGGAGTTGCAGATGAGGTACTCCTCAACTCCAACCCAAAATGAACTAGAGCTCCAGAGTTGGACAGCTCCAGAGTTTTATAGAATTGAAGTGTTTGGCTGGCTTTTGTCTGATCTGCATAAGAGTTGAGCTCTGGAGCCATGCCAAACACGTAAATACGTAAATGTGTGTTCAGGCATTTCGACCCTTAGCCCGCTGATTCACGACAGTATCTTGCAAACCCTGTTTATTCCCCCAAAAAAAAAAGACCTGATTAAAGTTGAGAAGATGCATATGTGCCTTTTCTTTTTCTTTTTTTTTTACAAAGGACGGTCCTGCACTTAACAGAGAAGATTCACCATGATCTCAAATAAAAGATAGAGACAGAGAGAGAAGATTTTCACCAAATCGCTCACCAACCATATAAAGCCATAAAGGCGCTGATCTTGAATCGGAAACGATTGCAACAACAACGCTGGAAGTGGGAAGCATATTATATGAAATAATGATGCAAACTACGAGCGAAACAAATGAGCGCAAGCGCAGGACAATGTGAAGGATTTAAGCGATACATAAGCGTGGCGCCTGCATAGAGTCAACGGTAGAGATCTCCATATGATACATCACATTCACAAAGATTGAGGAAGAGCGCAGAAGCACTCCAACCAAATGCTCCATTCAAAACAGTGAGCAGCAGTTAGCAGAGGATAAGTTGATGTATATTCATAATATGCTGTGCAACTTGATCTTGTTGTCTTCTCTTTACACGCTAACCAAGTAACCAAGGTCCAGGGCTCGCTGCTCCACTGTTACAAAATGAAAATTGACGGTTGGCTAAGGTTTCTAACACCAGTTTGTGAAATTCCTTCTCTTAATCTACACAGGGGAGGTAGCATTAACTCTTCGAGAACAGGTCTATTGAGTACACCAAAGTATCGATGAAACGTCTAAACATCTGTCAGAATTATGGATGATACAATCATGACATAGGCCAGGAAGAAGAACATGACAATCTGGATGAAGAACTTCGGGTTGTCCCTCAAACTTGGGCCCGCCACTGACCTACTGCTTGAGAATACAAGAATAAACTTTCAGTCATTTAAAATTCAGCAATGAGTGTAATGGATATGTGGCATCTCAATTCTCATAGCATACCTGGCAATCCGCTGTGAGAGCCGAGGAAAGGGCAGACTCTGAATGAAAACAACACCTGGTCCCGTCAGAAATGCAGTTAGCTGGTTGTCACCCTGTGTGCAATGATGTTTCTCAGTGCAACAAAAACAAGGAAATCTGAACACGAGAAATTATAACAAGGGAACATATATAAAGCATGGGACGAAGAAAAGGCACTCACCCCAAAAACTGCTCTTCTAAGTTGGTTAGGGTTCTTCAATTGGAAATTAATGGTGGTTGTCATAGCCACAATACAAGCAGCATCAACAGTAATAACCTCTCGAGGAGCAAGGATTTTCTGCATGACTAGGAAAATTGGCAAGCAAAATCTTCCCAGTTAATAGGAGGATCACATCCACATGTCACTAAAGTCAACAATAACTTTATATGAGATCACATCTCTTGCTCATGGAAAACAAGATGGGAGTCTCACACCAAATGGCTGGTCTGCTATTATATAAATTCTATGTAATTACCAAATGGTGTACGCAGCGAAACAACATCTATATCTGTAAATGTAATGTGCCAACCTAATTTTGCATGAAAAACTCAGACCGTATAATCTTTCAGCTGTGTATCCTAAACCATTTACAGTAATGCAGCCCTCATCTTTTTAAAGCCCAGTACCTAAAATTTCTTACATCTGTCCAATTTGCAATGTTAAAGTCCAGAATGACACTACATTTTCAAAAACTGATATCTGTCTGACTGTCTCAATATGTGGCATTGTGTAAAACGGTCTGTACCTGATCCACCTCCAACAAGAAAAGCCATGCCCTGGCCCCTGAGCTTTTGTTTAAGGATCATCTGAAGAAAAAACATATAGCTTTGATATCCCAGTATGCAATTTATATCAGGGAAACATAGATACCAGAACCAAAGAGGTGATTGGTTAACCGACCTCAGCACCAATCTCAATATTCCTTGGTCGTGGCTCAACAGTACTAGTAACTGACACGTCATTGACTGAACACAGAAAAGCGTCTGCCTGCAATGATAATTCGGTATATCATGTTCACTTGATTTTCAAGCAAAGTTCTCTTGAATTTCAAGCAAATTTTGACAAGAACCTACCTGGCAAAGAAGTTCTCCACCAAAGTTTGCTAGATCTACCTGTAATAAATATGAGGAACTGCGATCAGACTGAGATAAAGATTTTTGTACTTGTATTAAATGCACTATTATAATGCCGATGCCCCTAGTAATTAGCACATTCTGTAAATCCTGGCATGCTTGACATGTATCAGGTAAGACTAAGAGACAGCTAAATGGCTAAGGGTGACTAGAATGGAAAAATAATCTAATAACAGGATGCATGTACTGGATGGCCAAGAAAAAGTAATAAATCCTTATCTGGCAAATAAAAGTTAAAAATTTCAAGCTGCTGAGCAATCATGGAAATTTCAACAGTTGGCAAATGCAATCTTGGACTTGTAAATGTACGAGGACAGTATCAATGTTATTTCACATAAGAAATTATCATTTTCAGTCAGGAGAGCTAGGTTAATGGTAACAGCTCATAGCTACATTACAAGAGAAAATGTGACACTAAGAGGAATGCTAAAACTACCAAGCGAAAACACTAACCGGAAGTATCCTCCCAGGAAATGGTGCAGCAATCCCGACATATCCATCATCGGATCCAGGGTTGAAGAAAACAGTGCTGCTTACGCTTTTCCCAAAAATCCACTGCCACACGCCTCCATCATTTTCAGGTAAGTAATTATTGTCCATCTGCATGTTCCCGGACATGTAGCACATTGTACCTAAAGAAAACAACAATGATGAGAAAATCGCATTCTAGGACTATAAGATGGTATGATAGATTTTTCACAATGTATGCAACAGACCATTCTCAGTAATTAACTAATTATCAACCAGAAGGTTAATCTTTGTAAGTTACAGGCTGGGTTATGGCCTAAGATAAATATGAAGTTGAACTGTTATATTGACTCAAAAATAGATACTAGAGCCACATGCTTTTGTTTGAAGATGTGTAGAAATTACAATTTCTGGGGCATGATAACTTGTTTAGCACCTTATTTACTAGCTTAGTTTAATTGGAGGTCACATACAAATACACTTCAGCAGGCAAGCTGCAGAGGACTGAATAACTGAATCAAATTACCTGGTTTTGTAGTCAACTTATCCTGAGACTTGACCATCACCTAAAAATCATTTGCCCCCAAGAATTCTTAATGAGTACAATTCAATTCCTGCGCGTAGGGAGAACAGATTCGAGCACCAGAAACTACCTGCAGGACCTGCACATCTCCTCCGGATATCTGAAACGCCGTCACAGATCCTTGCTGGCTCTGAAACCGATCCGCACAGTTGAAAGCGAATCAGACGAGGCAAACACAATCGGGGCCCATGGGAAGTGGATCAGGTGGATCCAGTTCCCACTAGCTCCAACGAACCCTAACATCCTACTCGGAGATGAGACCATCACGCAAAACAGGGATCAGATCGTGCTGACCTGGTAGACATAGGGCTGGAAAGGCGTGGAGAAGAAGGGTGCAGCCATGGCGGGCGACCCTTCTGGAAGCTTCTCGAAGCGGTCACTGGGTGCCGGCTCGGAGGGTCGTCGACGGGTTCGGGGAAGTTGCCATTCGGCGGAGGGGCAGAGACGGCGAGCTGTTCTTTTGGGCTTTGAGCTTCTTAATTACGAATTGTTTTAATTTATTTCTGTGCCACGTGGGTTTATCTGGGCCGTTAATTGTACGATGGACGGTGGTTTGATGCGGCGGAAGGTGCTCCCGTGGCCTGTCCACGCAGGCATCCTGTATACGTGGCGGCATGCTGTTGGTTTGAGGGACTTGCACGACGTGTCCAGTGTTCGTAGTGCTGCTTTCTCATGTCGAAGTTATGTCGATTTTTCCATAACAACAAAAAAAATAGAATACGAACGTAACGGTACACATTGCAAACAAATATCCTTCGTCCTCATATTGCGTGAAAACTCGTACTATGGAACAAGGGTCAGGTTATCTCGTACGGTAAAACATGTCCGTTTGAGTCTCCATCTCAATACTAGCGCTTGCAATTTTTCTTTATATCTATTATTTGTAATGGTAATGTAATGATGAAAACAAGCCTTGAAGTGACTTCTTCAGTCCTGAGTTCTTTCACTACCCTCTTAGACGATCAATAATTGTTTAGCGTTTGCAAGTTTTTACACTGTGTGTTCAGATTGAGAAAAAAATACTGTAGCTCTAAAAAAACATTGTAAAAAGTCTATATCACTCCTAACCTATGAAGTGTGGACTACATAACTCTCAACCTATAAAAAGGTTTATATCACCTCCTGAATTTCTCAAAACCGATCAAATTACCCGCATAAAACAAATTTAAAAAATCATAGTAAATAAATAAAATCAGAAAATGAATAATCCAGTTGTGTTGGACTCCAAATGAGTAGATATACACACTGAACATATAATATTATATATTTTAATATATTTTTTACTACTATAGAGGAAAGCGTAAATCTAAAGCTATAGTGAAAAAGTATACTAAAACATACCATATTATATGTTCAGTGTGTATATATACTCATTTGGAGTCCAACACAACTGGATTTTTTTATTTTATGATCTTTCTATGATTTACTATGATTTTTCAGAACTGCTTCAGAGGGTAATTTGATCGGTTTTGAGAAGTTGGGGGGTGATGTAGACCGTTTCATAGGTTGGGGTGTTACGTAGTCCAAACTTTATAGGTTGGGGGGTTATCTAGACTTTTTCCAAAAAACATTACAGAAGAAATAATAATTAAATAGTGAAAACTTAAAATAAATAGTACTCTCTCCGTCCCAAATCGTAAATCATTCCAAGATTCTTAGATAGTCAAACTTTTTTTTAACGTTTGACCAAATTTATAAAGCGAATCATAAAAATTTATGGAACCAAATAGATACAATCTAAAAATATACTTAGTGAAGAAGCTAATGATACTTATTTGGTATCATAAATGTTCGTACTTTTTTATATAAATTTAATTAAATTTGAGATAATTTGACTCTCCAAGAATCTTAGACTTGCAATCTAGGAGGGGGTATTTTATTTGTAATCCGAACCGGACTTAGCATTTCAGATTTGATGGGACGTATATTACGCATCTTCACTTGATATTTCCTCTCTGCAAACGGCCCTATAGATTTCCTTCGCTTTTGGGCCTCCGTCTTGTTCGGCCCACCTGCCAGCGCCCACCCCACGCCGTATCTTGGAAGCGCCGGCTGGGCGGGAACCAGCAGATTGCAAGCCGGATTAGGGCAACCTTTTTTACGGGCCGGGCCGTGCCGCCCAAGCCCGGCACGTGCTACCGGCCCGTGGCGGCCCTGAGGACGATGGTCACCAGGCCGAAATAGGGCGGAAGAAATCAGATCTGCGGCCTAGCAGAATAAAGAGCAGCAATAGGAATGGCGAAGCGGCGGGCTCTGGAGCGCCGCGGCGTCCGTGCGGCGAAGCGGCAGCAAGCTCTCGAGCGCGGCGGTGGCCGTGCGGCGAAGCAGCACCTCTACCTTATCTTCGACGACTGGCGGCGCGGTTACAGCATCCGCAAGGTAGATCTGTCCTCCGATGGCTTCGCTTCCGGCGAAGGCGAACCCCCTGCAGGCTGGCAGATGGCTGCCCGCGCCTCCGGCGGATGGGAGATGGTCTGCACCGGCAACGAGCGCCTGCCTCCGGCCATCTTCCGCGTCGAGGCACAGCGCGGTCTCCCCACCTACTTCGCCGCCGCCTTCGACTCCAAGATCCTGGCCATGGCGCCCCCCATGGCCCCCGCGGCCGAGGACGCGCTTCCTTCTGTGCTCGAGAGGCACTTCCCCGTCTTCGACGTCCGCACGCGGGGCTGCCTCTTTGTCCCCCGGATGGAGACGACCGGAGCTGACCCCATCTACATCCCCGCCGGTGGCAAGCTCTTCGCCGTCGCCGACGGCACGTTCGATAAGCTCGACCCGGTCAACCCGCCGCCGGTGACGGCGCGTGAAATGCCGGCCTACGGCGAGGAGGCCAGGGACTGGTCGTGGCTTGAGCTCCCTGACCCGACGTTCAAGCGCCGCCGCGTCACCTCCTACGCCGTGCACCCCGATGACCACACCATCTTCGTCAGTACCAAGAAGGGCGACGCCGCCGCCACCGTCACCGTCGACACGGCGGATCCGGGCGAGTGGAAGAAGCACGGCAAGTGGGCGCTGCCGTCGACGGGCGCGCGCACTATGACCCCGACCTTGACGCCTGGGTCGGGCTCTCCGGGGATCCGGACAGCATCGGCCACCTCTGTGCCTGCGACACGGTGCCCGCTGACCACGACGCCGGCGGCGACAGCCAGTGCCCGGCTTGGAAGGTGAGCAAGGAGAAGCTGCTCTGCGATGAACCGACAGAGAGGCACGTCGGCGCCACCCTCCTGTACACAGGAAGCAGAAGCGAGTTCTGCCTCGTGCAGTGCGTCTCCATTGTAGACGATCGCGCTGATGAGTGGAGTGACGGCGACCTGGAGGACCAATACGACGACTCTGGCTACAGCGACCTTGAAGAGGAAGACCTGCTGGATCACTGCATCTGTTGCGTGGAGGACGACGGCGCTGCTGATGAGTGCAAAGAGGATGAGCAAGACGTGACCTCCCGGACCCGTCGGTATATGCTTCGTTTGACTACTTTTACTCTGAAATATGACAAGAATGGAGACCTGACAACAGGCGGCAGCTGTCGAGTTCTATACTACAGAGTGCCTAAACGGTCGACTGTGGCTCTGCTCAGTAATCCGGTGGCGTTCTGGATGTGAAAACCTGAGAAACCATTGTATGGACATCGCCATCCCATGATATTCTTTTGAAGTACCTGGATTTGGATTTGTGCTGCTCAATGCTCACTACCTCATGAGATGTATTTTGAGTTTTAAGAGAGTGAACAATTCCTACTCTCCGAGGCAGTAGGGTACAATGGAGTCTGGCTTTATTGATGCACTTGTACTTTTTGCTAATGTCATGGTATCCTAATGTTTTGCTGTTTAAAATCCAGTCAGTCTGAATTTGCTCTCAGCGTGCAGTTGGTTATCATCGATTGGTTGCAGTAGTGCAAACTCAAAAGCGCATTGTTGTATCGTGAACCTTAGTACAACTTTCAGTCAGGTATTCTCCACAGTTTTTGTACCCTCTACTATGCCACTATAGCCGACATAGAGAACTCGTCACTATCGATCTTCAGAAACAGGTCCCTCGAGTTTCAGGCTTCCAGTCAGGTTTTCGGAACATTTTCGCTACCAGGTTCAGATTTCTGATGGGCTTCCATAGTTCCAGACAATTGTTGCTGACCTGAAACCAGAGCTGGGTGACCATGACCAATCTGATTGGTTAATAATTGGCATAACTCCCTCCCTTGGCCATGATCCAAGTAATGAACATCTTCCTACAAAAAGATTACATAAGACATTTGAAACAATCCAGTTTGTTCACCTTCAGGTGGCAAATGAAGTTGTGCGGGGACTCCCGAGACCCGAGTCCTGATTACTATGGCTGTTTTCAGGTTAATCACTTTTTTTTCTAAAAAAATTGTGGCTGATTTTCAGGACTGCATCCTCCTGATTGAAAGTTCTGCATCACACATGGATGTTTATGTCTCTTGCGTTCAGTACTTCAGTTGACGTACACTTTGCTGCAAGTGTAACTGAGCAGTTCGTCTCTAGTACTACGAAGTTCGACACTGAGACGAGATAAAATTCAGAAAACTCTTTATTGCTGATACAGCGCTTTTTACAAGAAGTAAACTCCTGCATACGTACGTGGGTTCTCATTAGTACGTAACCCACGGATACTGCATTCGCTCGGAGCGAACGACACTCGAAGCTCCAACGGACGCAACGACGACGTTTGCTACGGCTACGGCCTACGGGCGCTCCTGGTTGCGCCTCGCCGCGCTGGTCACCGCCTCCGCCACGCCGCCCAGCGTCGTCGCCATGTCCACCTTGTTTCGTATCTCAGCAGACACGACCCTCTCGGCGTCCATCCTCGTCGCCCCCTTGTCCGCCGGCAGCTTCTCCCTCGCGTTCTGCACGCGCACACATGATCCAAGGTCAGGTCAGCACGCACTGTCACCACTCACTACTCACAGCAATCAGTACAGGTGCAAATCTAAAAACAATATGGAAGTAAAGCTGAGTAGTAGTAGAGCGCACCGCGAGGACCTCCCGGAGCTTGACCTTGCCGTCCTCACGCGCGGCGGGGGCGTTCTCATCGGCCGCCGCCTGCGTCGCCGCGGCAACTCCCCCGGGGGCGATGACGCTGGCCCCCGTGGCGCACATCTCGGCGGCCTGCACGGCGGCTGCGTCGCTCTGGTCCACGGGCTTATCCCCGGCGGCCGTCGCGGCCACGGCCTCCAGCGCGCGGCCGACGGTGACGGCGTCGCGACCCAGCGCGCCTGACGGCTCCGTCAACGACACCGGTGGCGGGGTCACGAACTTCCCCAGAACCTGCCCGGCGACGGACTCGCTGACGACGCGCCGACCCGGGAGCTCTGTCTCGACGACGGTGGCGCCGGCGTCGGCGATGGGTCCCGTGATCTGGCCCTTGCCGACGTGGCCGGCGCGCGCGTTGACCGTGGCCGCGGACTGCAGGACGGCGGCGGGCCCGCCCTTCTGCGTCTGGCCTAGAGTCTCCTGCTCGGCTGCCTGCAGCAGCGCGGCGTCCCGTGGAGCCACGGGGTAGGCGGCCAGCTCGCCCGAGACGTCGAACACGTCGCCGTACTTGATGGGCTGGTCCGGCACCTGTGGGGCATGGCCCTGTGGCCGCCTCGGCTGCCCTTGGCTCATGCCGTGGTCGTGTCGATCTCCTCCACGTACGGTACGGTACGATTGGTGGGTGGTGTATACTGGTGCCTCGCGCCGAAATCGACACTGGTCTGCGCCTGGCCGTTCGAGTTGGCGCGCCATTTATATGGGTCGGCCGCGAGCTAGAGCGGCGCAGGCTGAGGGGCGCGTGCGTGGCGCCGTGGCGGAGAGCCGGAGACACGCAAGGGAGCCGGGGCTATACGTGGAGCTGTCTCCGGGGGCGCCATGGCGATTGGTTTTCGGGGCGGGGGCGCCGCGCATCCACGACATGCCATTGGTTGCTTTTGCTCGGCGCGGTGGGGGTAGCGAACCACGTACCGGCAGGTGCCATCCATGCGGAACCTCAGCGGGGAGAGCCCATGCGGCCATGCCCTCGTGTCTTGTGTTGTTGCGCTCCAGCGCTCGCATCGCCGTGTCGCGGTCTGCCGGTCTCTGTCGTTTTCACGATCCGTGCGCGCGATATCCATTGCATTGCAATGGACTTGCAAGCATTTGCTTCAGGTCAGATGTGATCCGTACATGGAAGAGTAAATATGTCTGGATTGGGCAAACCCACGGTACAACACAACACAGGGCCGACCGGCCATTACAGCATTTCGTGGCAACAAAAGTACAAGCTCCTTGGCGGCAAACCAGTAGAAAACTGGTTTCCACCCGCGCACGAGGAAGCTCAACGGTAAATTATTCGGTGCTAATCCTACTCGACGGTTCATCATTCCATGTACATGATGAAGCTGAACCGTGAAGTTCTTCGAACGATCCAGGCTCAGGGCGCCGGTCGGGAAGGCCGGCCGTGCCGTGCATCTGCCTCTCCTCTGTTCAAGTGGCGCGATCGTGTTCAGAATTGTGCTTCGCCGCCATGTCGAGCGCCGCGCTCACCCCACGCGGGTTCGTCTTCCCTCGAGGCTCGTTCGCCGCCTCCGCCTCCGCAGCTGCTGCCGCGACCTCGCTCGTCACCGCCTTGCCCGTCGGCAGCTTTATCGTCGCCTCTCACTGAAAAAACAAAAACAAAACAAAAAACGCCAGCGCGACATCAAAATTAACCCTTGGACGCGTTCGATCAGAGGCAGCTCACGTGAAGGGAATGGCATGGTTACCGTCAGGACGTCGGCCATGGTGACCATGTCCTCGCCGCGCACGGCGCTGGCGTTGGACGCCGCCGCGGCCTGCGCCTGCTCGGCGACCCCGCCTGGGATCATGGCCGCGCCGCCGCCACCGACGGCGCTCGCCTCCGCCGCGTGTATCGCCGCGGCGTCGGAGGGCTCCACGGGCTTGTCCCCGATGGCCCTGGCGGAACCTTCCAGCGCCTCGGCGATCTTGACGCTAGTGTCGTACGTCTCATCGACGGCGCCGCGGTTGCCGCCGTGCGCGAGCTGCTCCGTGACGGACTCCGTGGCGTCCCTCGGGGTGGCGACGCGCTCGGTGTCGAACACCCGGCCGGGGTTGGCCGGCTCTGGCTGCTCGGGTGGTTCTGGGCACTCTATCCTGCCGGGTCGGGCTTCCATCGCTGTGGCCTCCGATGACTTCGCGCTCATCCTTCGCTATGGCGGCGACGGTGGGCAGTGCCCCTGCTTTTTATGTTGTTGTCGGACTAGGACGCAGCACTTCAGCGGTGACGTGAACGAAGGAATGGCACGTGGAGTTCAACACGTTGCCTTCTTGTTGCAAACCGGAATTCCTTGCGGTTTTTGTTTACTCTTTCGCAAAGAATACGACCAGCGCATATGACAGTGATAGCACTTCGAGATGGATAAGGTAATAGTCCCTTTTATTCCTTTTCTCGTCTTTGACAATGAATAAACACCAAAGCTTCTCTTCCTATAACTAGGAAGGTGGTAGATCCTCTGAAAAGGCAAGGGGCTAAGCCAGAAACGACAGCTACCGGGGTCATCACTATTAATCGATAGGGTTGGTAAGGTTAATAAACAATGTTGAACAATAATTTATGAAGGATTTATAAATTTTCGTCGGAGGCCACGTCAAGCGTGAGCTTTGCCCTGTCTGAAGGCCAGTAATAGCCATGTTCAAAGCCTTAGTTTCTACGGAGTAGTATCACAAAAGACTCCATGCCATATAAAAGGGTAACTATATATGCGATGGCTTGAAACATGATAAAACAAGGGTCTAAATGCCCAAATAACAAGAAGATATTGCAATAGCGTTATTATCAGTAAAGTCAACCGCTCTAGCAAAGATAAGAGACAATTTTTTTACAAATATGTATGTAGTTTGTGTATACCAATCATGTGTAATACAATATCATCAATAATGCATGTAGGTAAAGACCCAATCAATTACTTGATTAAAGTGCATTTTTTCACAGGGTAAGATATCCATAGGTTTATTTATCATATACACATCTCAGTATCTCACTATATAAAAATGATTGATAAACCCATGAATGGGCAGCGATCCGTTGAATTATTTGAAATTAGTAACATGTAATGACATAACGGTGTTAGTTAGTTATGTATACATGTATGCCGTATAAGGAAATACCCTTTTTTGGATACATAGGTAAGCTATTGACGTCATCTATTCACCAGTGCACATTCGCTCTAAACCACTAAACATTAGTAGAGTAAAACCCTAGCGTGTTTGTAGGTAGGGATGCTAATACAATAGTAGATCCTAACTAACTGCATAATGACCCATGTGATCTAGCAAGCGCTGAACTATGATAAGAAGCTTCAAAAGTAGCAAGCATGGTGAGATAATCCATCTAAAACATGGAATTCAACCAGATCTAGACATGAGTTCATCATAAAGCATGCCCATAGATTTGCAGGAGCGCAATGACTATTAACTATTTGACATATATTCGTGGAATCGTTGCTCTACATCTTCATTTTAGTTAGCAATCTCTCTGTTAAGCCATTAAAATGAGTAACATACAGCAATATTCGTTACATATCATACATGACCGCCGCCATATAGGTAACTAATTTTTAGACATCAGCTACAGAATCGATAAACCATATTTATCATATGAGTAACGTACAACGATACCCTTCACTCATTTATGCACGTTTGTTCCGTAAAGTTTTCTAACGACTAGCAGGCTAAAGCCCTGAGAGCAATAATAGTAAATAGTAGCAAAGTAAACTCTACCATTTGTAACGAATCAAATGAAGCATCAACCAATAGCATTGATGTTTTCATGAAGATTGGAGTATCATATGGAAAAAAAAGATCCAAGAGATATAAATTCAATCAAATCTTTACATGAATTCATACCTATAACAAGGTGGCTCCTCTTTAAGTTTAGAAGCAGTAGATATATCATCATCTTAAAAAACTATATAATTGATTCGACCTCTATCTATAAAATCCTCAAGCTAGTTATCCTGCGTCACCAACCGTCAACTGCACAAGGAAGGGAATCCTAGACGTCAAATCCGGCGCGTGGTGGCTGCAGCGGCGGCCACTGCCCACTGCAGTCTGACAATCACAAGGCCTGAGAACTGGAGGGAAAATGTCAGCCCACACCCCAAACATTCAAAAACCAATCGTGTGACTCTGACCTCTCGCACCCCACCAGGCACGAGCCCAAACCGAGGGCCCCACCCCTCAGCCCATTCACGCAGCCCTCCGCCCCCGCGGCTGCGGCGCAGGCCCCGCGCGTCAGTTACCGGTGCTTTCCACCCAACGCAGCGCACACACCATCAACGCAGGATCATCCCGAAAACAAACAAATAAACCCCCCCAAGGAAAACGCGAAGCACAGCACAAGGCCCGCCGGTCCCTTCTCTTCTCTTCCTTCCGCTCCCCAGTTCCCACTGCTCGCCGCTGGATCCTCCACCCGCCCGCGCCGCCTCTCTCCCCGTGCAGCCGCGGCGCCGGGACCGGAGATCCGCCCGCCGGGAGGGCGGAGGCGGGCCGTTCGCTCCTGTTCCCCACTGGTGAGTGGCTCGTCCCGGCTCTTGCTGGGGAGGGGGTGGATGGATTCCCTGGTTTGAGGAGTTGATTTTCCCCCCCTCTTTGCTGTGAGGGAATCCAAATCTCCCTCCCGTTCCGGTTCGGTTTGATGTGGTGTTTTTGAGCCGAGTGGTGCCGTACTGACCCATTCCTCCGGTTGGGTGGTTTGATTAGGTGGTTGCTCTTCGCCCGCTGGAGATCGGCAGTCGACAGCGGTTGACGCTGAAGGGCCTCGTGGGGCCGAATTCCGCAGGAATTTTGGGGGCTCAACCGAACCCCCATGCCTGACGCCACTGTGAGTTGCTTCCCCACCGAAATTTCGCCAGGAATTATGCTTTGTTTTTTTTTTAATCTGGGTGGGCGATGTTTTGCTAGCTTCCTTTCTCTTGGTAGGGTTGCTAGTGCCTCTTGGTTTCATACTAGGGTATTTTTGCGGGGAACGAATTAAAGTAGCTATTGGTGGTCCATTTTGTTGCCCGTTTCGTTTCGCATTGTCCAGAATTTCTTAATTAGGCTGGGCTGTCGGAGTAGGTTTAAACTAGGGTTTAGGCTAGATCTCACTGTGTAGTTGGTTTACTATTTTACGAACAGTATACAAGGAGGATAGCATGGTCTGATCATCTCATTTATGTGTGTGTGTTTTTTTTTTTTATCTTCTGTAGGGGCTTGAAATGGGCCTCACTGGCTCTAAGGCGACTCCAATGTCAGGAAAGGAAGAAGGTACAACAAAGGATCTGGAGACGGTCCCTGCCTCCTTGGAGGTAAACAAGTCTTCTGGCGATGAGGATCTCGGCGGAGGGTCTGCCTTGACTGGGAGGAAGAGGAAGGAGTTGACCAGGAGTTCTGCGGATGAGAACGGGTCTGTAACAAAAAGGATGTTGAGGTCCGATGCCACGAGGCTGCGTGCTGAGGCTGAAATTGACAGTTTGGATATGAAGCACTGTGAGGCTACTCTTGAGGCTTGCAAAAGTGGGGTGCTGACAGCTACTTGCAATGGTGAGGAAGCTTTGGTGAATATGAGCAACGTCTCGGAAGAGACAGCTCGTCCTGAAAATAACATGGAAATGTCTGGTGTAGCTGAGACAGAATTTGCTCAGGGGGGCGGTTTAGGCACTCAAAGTAGCATTGCAGAATTAGGTGACAAGGGAGTCAAGTCACCTGAGAAGATCTCTGCTGTAACTCATGAGGAGCAGAATGAGGCTAGAGCTGGAATTGCCATTTTGAGCGTTGATGAGTCTCAAACCAACAAGGTGAGCCATGGGCCTTGCCAGGGTGAGGTCATAGACCCAGCAGCTGCAAATGATGACAGCACATGTCTAAGAAGAATCAGCCCAACCAGTGGATTAGAATATGTTGAGCATGAGGATACAGTGGTTTGTACCGAGGGAGTGGTACTCTGCAGTGGAGATCAGAAAGTTGAGAAGCAATCGTACAATGATAATGTATGTACAGAAACTGAGATATCTTTGACTGAGAATGGAAGATGCACAGTAGATAACCACACTGATCTAACTGACTGCACTCAACATGATGAAAGGGGCAGCCCTGTGAATGAAATCCATGATGTTTCACTTTCACCACGTGACATTGTCTTTACAAGGAGAAAGTCAATATCTAGAAAATCATGTGAGTCAAAGCAGGTGGAATGTGAAGAGGAGTTGCGGATTGAGAAGCGAGTTACAAGGTCAGCTACAGTTAGGCAAAGAGAAATTTCTGGAAGCTCATGCAAAACTACCACAAATGAGGCTACATTAGGAAGCAAAGGGAGGAAGGGAGATATTGTTGCTCACTATACAAGGAAAGTGAGCAGTACAGTATCCCCGAAACCTCACCATGCTGGGCTGGTAGGGTGTAATACCAGTACAAAGAAGCAAACAGTGAAAGGAAAGGTTGTTGATCAAAGAGAGCCAGGTGTCACTGAGAATGATAATCATGGGAATACCACAGAGAATGAGAAGTCAGAAAATGAAACAAAGGTAAATTTGAAGTCACAACCAATTGTGATAAGTACCAGCATTGTTGAGAAAACAACCAAAGCTGCTGTTTCTGTAGTGGAGCAGAATATCTCTGGTTCAGCTGTTACGGAGAGAAATGATACTGAGCATGCAGATTCTGATGGAGTTAAATCTGAAGATAAGACTCCTGTGCAGAAACCAGTGATGTCTGTTGGTGCGAAGATTGTTGCCAGCAAGAAGAGGATACTGGAATCAGGGCTTGATAAAATTGCTGGAAGCTCACCAGTTGCCACGCCATCCATGAAAAAGACAAGAAGTACATCTTCTGATCCAGATATAGAGCAACTGAATAAGCCTTCTGGAGAGAAGCTTGTTGCAAAGAACTGTGATTCAGGAAATAAACGTGTTCTGAGGGAACGGCAGCATCGGAATCAAACAAATTTGTCAAGCAGATCTCCTAACAAAACAAATCAAAATGCTATCAAGCTGGCACAGGATCAATCCGATGACGATGAGATGGGCCGTGAGACTTCCTACAGGAGAACTCCTAGAGGACGTAGCCGTGATGCTGCTCCTCCTGTCGTGCCAAAACAAGAGGACTCTAGTGATTCTGAAGGAAACTTTGTCGTGAAAAAGAATCAGCAAATAAGGAAAAAATCTGAGCGTAAACAAAAGACTGGATCTAAGTTGAAGCAGACTTCTCCTTCCAATGCAGGTCGTTTGGGTAGGCCTGTTCTGACCAGTTGTGAGTCTACCTCCTTGTCTCTGCAAGCAGGAAAGGGAAAAGTGAAGGTGCCTGAAGATAAGGGAAAATCAGACAGGGTTTCCTCTATGAAGATTGCAAGCCCAAGTGACCAGATAAATACAGGAAGTCTTCGCGAAGAAAAGCAAAAAATAAGTGATCAGATAAAGACCATACTTGTAGATGCTGGTTGGAAGATTGATTTAAGACCCAGGAACGGTAGAAATTACATGGATTCTGTGTATATACCTCCTAGTGGCAAAGGATCCTACTGGTCGGTCACAAAGGCATATTATGTGTTTTGTGAAACTATGAAATCTGAGCAAAAGGACAGCTCTAAAGGACAGAGTTCATCAAAAAAATCTGTTGGTAGCCCTGGCAAAAGGCAGGCCTTAACTTCTTCAGGTTGTGCTTTAACAGAGAATATCCTTAGCAAATTAAAAAGAGTTGTTATAAACAAACGAACAACCAAACTAGAGATGCAAAGGCTGAGAAAGAAAAAGTTTAAAAAGGGTACATCAAATGAAAGGAAGAATAAGATTACAACATCGAGAAGGGTAAATTTAGGAAATGAAAGGAAAAAGCGAGGTGCTCTACTTGCTCGTGGATCCAACAAGGAGTCTGACAGTAGCACTGATGGTTTTGTCCCATATGAATGGAAACGTTCTATTTTCTCCTGGCTGATTGATTTGGATATTCTATCAGTCAACACTAAGCTGAAATGTATGAATGAAAGCCACTCAAAAGTTTTGCTGGAGGGCATAGTCACTAGGGATGGGATTAACTGCAGCTGCTGTAGTAAGGTCCTTGCTATGCTTGAATTTGTGGCTCATGCTGGTGGTGAAGTGAAGAAGCCATACAGAAACATAGTGGTAGATGGGTTGGGCATTGACCTTTTGCACTGTCTTACTAATGCATGGAATAAGCAATCTGATTCTGAAAGACAGGATTTCTTTCCTATTAGCATCGAGGGTGATGACCCCAATGATGACACATGTGGTATTTGCGGCGATGGGGGCAATTTGATCTGCTGTGATGGATGCCCCTCGACATTTCACATGAGTTGTCTAGGACTGGAGGTACATATATATTTTCACATCAGTATTATGAAAGGCTATTTGCTTTATCATTTTTTTACTAACCATAAAAATGTCATATCACTGAATCAGCAAATTTGTCTGCATTTCATTTTATGTGCTTGCTTTTTAAAATTTAGTTGTTCCTGCATTAGGACACCATAAAAAACTTGGAATATCAAAGCTAACGCTCCAGTTTTGTTTACTGGTAAGAATTGGTAAATGTTTTAAATGACGTGTTCTCTAATTGATATGATATTCCAATTTTACAGGAACTTCCCCCAGATTATTGGTGGTGTGCAAACTGCTCATGTAAATTTTGTCATGAACATTCTAGTGATGACGCTGAAGACATTGCTGATGGTGAATCTTCACTGCACAGTTGTTCCCAGTGCGAAGAGATGTGTATGTGATCATTTCTTCACAGTTCTTTCAATTTGAAGTATTTGACATTTTTTATTACCAGATTTTCAATACTATTTACTACTGTGATTTTTTAAGTCGCCAATCATGTTTTTGAGTACTCCATAATGATGATGTGTGCAGATCACCAAGCCTGCTCTCCTGAGATTGATTCCATAACCAGTGATTCTGATGAATCTTGCAATTTATTCTGCCAACAAAGTTGCAGGCTGGTAATACTTCTCAGACCCCTGTTCTTTTTTTTTTTCCAGTGACTTATTTCCTTCTTGAAACACTACCTTTGCAGTTTTCTCTGAGCATGATTTTGTATTTTATTTTGCTGTTTGAGGCGTCAGCCATGAAATATCTGGACCATCTGTCATGAGTCATCTATTAGGCATGCCCTATCAACTAATAGTATGGCACTATACAACGTTTGTATTATTGTATGGCACTATATGAGTCATCAATGCACCCCCCCCCCCCCAAAAAAAAAGAAAAAAAACTATCAAACAGCCCGCCCATTGATGACTCATATAGTGCAATCGCATATAGTATCCAGTGGCTTGGGAATCTGGCAGCCCTTTATCCAAATAGTAAAAACTTTTCTCTACTATTGAATTTCATGTCGATCTTTAGATTTCTGAAACTAGACTACAGATATTTAGTCGAAAGAAATGTCAAATGACTTTGGAAATGAACACATACTAGGTTTTGTCTTTCCAAAAATGCCTCTATCTGCAATATTTTTACCATTAAGACTTCCTGTTTACCTGTTGTCTATCTACTTTTTGTTTGATTTTTTTTTTGTTTCGCTAATGTTTACCCTCCTAAGCCCCAGCCCGCCCATTGGGTTTCCTTTATATTTATAATCTAAGACTACTATTTATGTGATGCAGCTCTTTGAGGAATTACAGAATCTTCTGGGAGTCAAAAAGGATCTTGAACAGGAATTTTCATGCCAAGTTGTTCAGCGCATCCACGAAGATGTACCAGAAACAGTTATTGCGTTGGATGAAAGGGTTGAGTGTAACTCCAAGATTGCTGTTGCACTTTCAATAATGGATGAATGCTTTCATCCAATTGTTGACCAGAGAACTGGCATCAATTTGATACACAATGTTGTGTATAGCTGTGGGTATGCATCTTTTTACCAGCTCACAGTAGTCCATGCAATTTTGAATATCCTTTGTAAAGCATGTGAATTGTTGTTATGCTTTGTCCTATTAATTCTTTCCACATCCCTCCCTTTGTGTACTTGGTATTTTGGTGTTTTGTTTTGGTTGGTGGGGCCATTGGGGACGAGCTGGTCTGACATTATTATTAAGTCAGTGCTCATTGTTAACTTACCATCTTCATGTAAGGCACGACACATGCTTATAGCTCTTCATAGATTGACCTGAGTGCATTAAATATGTTTCCTCATCATGAATTTAAATGTTGTCATAGTATTCTGGAGATAATGAAAAAATCGGTCCCTTCAATTTTAGACATTTAGGTATTTAAGTTTATCTAATGACAATGCCATCTGCATTATGTTCACTAGTTTAACCTGGAATGACTTCGATCGTATCCTCATGAAACAGGGTTAGGAAGCAGTATGTTGCCATAAGCATATCGTGTTATGCATGAGATAATTTGTCAATTTTCTTGAGCGTTAGAGATGCATATTGTAGTTGGAAACCATATTGAGTAGCAACCTTCAGTGCTTTTAACCACCGTTGACCTACCTACACATTTTGACAAGTCCCTTGATATAGTATGTGGCAGTCTAGTTTGCGATGGGTGCATACTTTTGGTGCTGGTATGTGGTGTTACGCATGATATAGCTTGTAAACAAAATTTTCATGGAACCACTATTAGTATACTGAAATGGGATATATGCCAAATATATACCATACACAAGCGATATATATGTAAGCACTAAAACTTCACCTATCTATAAATTAAATTATAAAAAGGATCCATGCAGCATCTGATTAGTGCCATCAAGAAACCTGGTTTATAATGTAATATGTCAAAAGTGATTGGCGTGTGGACTAATCACTAATGCTTACATGGGCATAAATGCAGTTTGAGTGGGATTGATTTAATACACTGTTGTCGCTGGGGTTACTTTCCTGTTATGTTGATATAATGGACTGCATTATTGCTTGGAAGTTGGAACTCTTTTGGTTTCTTTATAAACTGGTGTAGTTTTTATGTACATTACAGCTTGTTTTCTGCATACGATGACAAACTGTTGTGCCGACTTTTCTCAGAGATGTGTGATTCTTCTCTATTTTTGTCTTTCTGGTATGCAGATCAAATTTCGTCCGATTGGATTTCCATGGATTCTATATATTTATTTTGGAACGTGGAGATGAAATGATAGCTGCAGCATCTGTGAGGTGAGTTGTTTACTCTTGTTTTCTTTTACTTGTTATATCCTGTGACGTTCGAGGCATCTATATGGCACATAATGCTGTAACCAGAGAGATGAATATATAGAAGCTGAATGCCAGCGCGTTGCAGAAGATACGAATCATACAGTGTGCTCTAGAAACTCCTTAACAAGCTAAAGTTTGTCTCAGTATACCAGGCGCAAAGCTGCTCCTAAAAGCAACCATACCAGGAACCACTGTTATTTGAATCAATTCATTTTCTGATTTTTAAACAAAAATGCCTTTTGGTTTGGTAATTTTCCAATAGTGTCGACGTCGCCTAGTGCCTAACTTACTACTTAGAGTTATAAACAATGGCCATACATATATTTTAAATACTCTTTGTGATTGGTATAACCATTTTATGTTCTCAAATTTGAAGGAATAAGTGAAATGCCCAGTGTTTTTGTTATATGTATAATTGTTGTGGTGCTGAAAAGTCATCTGTTGCATCTAAAGTGCCATGGAGGCAGATATCCCTTCACATGTTATCTTCATCTGTTACTAACAAGTTTTTGATTGCTTCATTAAAGATGTTTATTTCATGTTTGTCTGATGAATTTATAGTTTGCACTTTACATAAATTATAACGCTTTTGAACTTTCTATAGCTTGCTTGTTACCATCATGACATGTTATTTGCCTTCTTTTTTTTTTCCTGTACAATTGCTGTTTTGTCTTGTTGTTACATGGATTGTAGGATGAGTAAACATAAATAGACATGCTCAGGCTGCTTTTAATAAGGTTTCTTTCTTGAATTGCTGGTCTTTGATACAATCTATTGTTACCCTCTTTTATTCTGAAACAGAATACATGGAACCAAATTAGCTGAGATGCCGTTCATTGGTACCCGGACTATGTACAGGCGTCAAGGAATGTGCCGCCGACTTCTAGATGGAATTGAAATGGTATCTTGATCTGAGTCAGAATCTAGATCCTAGCATGCATGTTTCACGATGCTGTTGCTACTGTAGGATATAGCATTTATTTGAAGAAAGTGCATCGTGCCCCTTAATTCTTCACTAATAGTCCCTTTAATGTGTGCCTTTTTGAAATCTGAACATATGCAATCCTGGTACTGCTGTACAAATGTGCACCTTACACTGTTGAAACCAAGGTGGATTAGTACTTTTATTCTCAAAAGAGTGGACAGCTATCAATACCATAGTTAATCTCTAGATGGACTTTATATAGATGATGGCCACAATAGGCTATATATTACTAACTTGATAATTTATACAGTCCTTAATTGAACTTTTCTGACATCCAATAAAAAAGAGACACACTCCTTCACTTTTCTGATAGTTGCTGTTATTTTGATCCTATTTTTCATTTCAGATCCTCAGCTCTCTCAATGTTGAAAAGTTGATCATTCCTGCTATATCAGAACTTGTGGACACCTGGACATCTAAATTTGGTTTTAGTCCACTTGAAGATTCTGAGAAGCAAGAAGTGAAGTCTATTAGCATGTTAGTTTTTCCTGGTGCAGGTCTTCTGCAAAAGCCATTGCTGAAGGCTTTACCTGACGAAGACCCATGTCCTTCCCCAGGAGGTCAGAACAGATTGCTTAATCCTTATTGATATCTCAATTCTTGTGTTGCCTTTTTATTTAATGGTGAGTAAACATTTATACAGCTGGTCCTGCATCCTCTGCAAACGAAACTGGGAAACCATCTGATGTGGCCATCGAAGATTCTCTTTGCTCTGTTGCAGGTGCTGCCCCCCTAGTTTCTGGGGTCACAGCATGTGAACAGCAGCAAAAATGTTGATGGTACTTGCAATGGCGATGTTTCACAGAATCTTCCCATCCTTGGTAATTGCAATCAAAGCTTACATGTTTCTTGATATATCGATATGTTTATTTAACATAGATATTCTGATAAGCAGCACATTTTTGTTTTGAAAAGTGATAATGTGTTTTGCTAGGATGATATGAAGGTATATATTTGTCTGGTGCCTAGAAAATAGTCAGAAATTTATGTGCACTTCATCCCATCTTTATATGGCTCTCATGACATTTAATCTCCTTTGCAGATGGGTAGTCTTGTTACAACTTTTTGGATCAATCAAATTGTGTGCCAGCTTACAAGAGAGGGCCCCAATCTTACATGGAACCATGAGCGCACCCATATTTTTTGTACCTTGACTCAGCAGTTAGAATGACATACATCGTTGGCAGAAAGAGGATTGCAGTTTTTTGAAGATCCCGTGCAGTGGTAGCCCTGTTGTTTTAGCCAGAGGTTGATGTTTCAACTGACTCGTCGACCTGGACTTCAGAATCAGCCTGTGCAGTACTGAAAAGCGTTAACTCCAACCATCTAACTTTATGTGCAGCTGAAAACCCAGCATGTAGAATGTGGATGGTAGTTCTGTTCCTCCCCCCCCCCCTCCCCCCCCCCCTCCCCCTTTTGGGTGATTAGCTAAACTCCGAGGGCCAATGGAGCCACCAAATAGTCGTAAATGTTATACCTGTTGTTATTTAGTTAATAGCTTTTATGTTTTTTGCTAGCGCATTCCCGCAATCAGCTCTCAGTTCTGTAACATAATTCTCATCGCTGTAAGATAAACCAATGTATGCGCAAGTTCGAAATTGCCCAACTGATCAATCATGCCATATTTGTTACAAAATCCCTGTTATGTTTCCGTGGAAGTATGCGGCCTGCGTGCATACACATACACCAAGCCACAATGCCCGTCAAAATTGTGTTTGTGCATCGTGCTTCAATGTGTCATTTTTTTATTGTTGGATGAAGGAAGCTTTGCTGCTTTAAATATAAAACTTGAGTAGAATCATTTCTTCCTCGTCTTTGAGATGTGCATGGACAATGCTGCGGAAAGCAAAATCTACAGGGAGGCGTCCGCGACACTGAGGTCATCAAGGATCTTGTTCTTGACATCCTGTGGAAGTGGAGCGGAGGGCCCTGCCTTGGAGTAGAACTCCGCCACTGACCTGATCGCCTTCTCCAACGCAACGTACGACTCCTGCAGATGAACAAGCACGTGAGAAAAAAAAATGGAAGACGAGAGGATCAGTACAGATTTGTCACGCCTTGAACTGAGCAGAGCTGTTGAAGGATGCGCACGCAGGGGGAGTGACGCGACGTACCTCACCGGCGACGGCCTGCTGGCCTCTCCACCCGCCCAGGAACTCCCGGATGGACGCCTTGGCGTCGTCGGCGTTCCGCCGGAACTTGGCCATGTCGCCGCCGTCGTCCCCTTCCAGCGACTCTCGGAGCGTGCGCACCACCTCCCTGGCGGCCTTCAGGTACGCCTTGGGGAGCACCTTCCCGGCCTTGGTCTTCTCGTTCGGGTCGAAGATGGACTTGATGGCGCCGAGGACGCCCTCCTCGCCGCCGCCGCTGCTCTCACCGTCCGCCCTGGCCGGCGCCACCGCCATGCCCGTGAGGCCGAGGAGGAGTGACGCGGCGTGAGCTCTCCTGGTGATCTGCAGCCTCGCTCCGCCGCCTGCTCTGTTGCGCGACAGCACGCGGGAATCAATCAAATGCAGGAGTAAGGGGAGAGTGGCGATGAAATATGAATGGTGATAATTGATAAGGCAGGCGCAAGTACAGATATGACTCTGCCTGGTCTCCGCGGCTCGCTGCAGCTTCGGCGGTGTCGGCGACGGTGACGAGCAGCATTTGTTCAGCGTGAGCATCGGAGGCGGCGGAGGGGAAGGCATTGCTGATCCTGCTACGACCTCGGCAGCGCAGCGGCAACGGATTGATGCCGCGATTGGTGGCGATGGATAGATGAATCGGGTGATGCGAGTAGTGAGCGTCGGCTCGATCGCCGGTTGGTTCACTTCGAACCTCTTCTGTCAATCCAGAACCTTATCTCCAGCACTCATCGTTCATATTTCATCATACAAAAAATAAGGCACACATAGAAGCCCGTTTCCGTGACAGGCTCCGCAAACGCACATAACGGCCCATTTGATTTTCCATCCAACCACACCTCTCTCGTTTATTTTTTTTTTCTTTTCCAGTTTTTTCTCTTGACGCACTGACGAATCTGTACTCGGCTTTTATACAGCCTTTTCTCTTGCAAAATAAAAAGGATTTTATGTACGAATCTCCCCTCCAAAATTCTTTAAAAAAAAGAAAGAAAGTACGCAATGACGCAATGTCGAAGCCTACAACGATCGGGTCTACAGATGTCGATAGATTGATGCATATATATTGATTATGCAAATATTTATAGATGGTGGTAGTCAGAGACAAAAAAAATGGTTGAAAAGGTTTGACTTTGACTTAGTCCTACTCATACAGTCGTACTACTAGGCTACTACAACCCCGATTGGGCCCGTAGCCCAGTGAAACTTTCCATTCACCGACTTTCTCCAAAAGTATATTATTTATCTAAATTTATTTCATCCATCTCACTCACATATCACTATTCATCTACAATGTTTTTAGTACCGTATTTTTCGAATAATCTTTCCCAGTCTAAACACTAACACGTGCCAGCAACCGTCCCGACAGGGTTGGTTGTTGGGAGACGTCCCTTGGGAACATATTTTTTATCTTCGCAGGGAATCTGATTGATCGCTGAGCACGAAATTAGAAGATCCGAAGAAGCTGATTCGAAGAGGTTAAAGTTTCAAGCGGGACTGAAGAAGTCAAGATGAAGAAGACAAGCGTGCAGAACTAAAAGCCTAGGCCCGCGAAGTTGACTTGAGACAAGGAAGCGTCAGCTCGCACGAAGTCAAGATATGGAAGAATAAGGGAAACAAATCCACTTCCCGCGACGAAGCTGGAGCGGAGGTTGGCGAAAAGCAACGGTCGTTTGAAGCTGAAATAGTTTATAAGATTTTAGCGGGAAGTAACGGTCATGTAAACACACGAGGTTGCCTCCTATAAGTAGTGGGTTAACATTAACTATACGGAACGATATTTTTTGAGATAGAAGCTTCTCACTGTTGGTCAAACGCCGAGGACCGAGCCGAGCACCGGGAGTCCAGGTATACGAACCATCGGCGCCGGCACGCCACATGTGACCCGGCGCCGGGCAAGCTCCCGCGCGCGGCGAGTTCTCGCGTCAGATTCGGCAGGAAACCGCAGCCAGGTGGGAAAGTGTCAAGTCGAGTCTGGGAGGCGAGGCCGCCGATCCTTCGGTGGTGGCGGTGGCGACGGGTGATGGCCACTTGGCCAGTCCAACGAAGCGACGGCCGAAAGGCGCAATTTTGCTGGACGTCCCTTTTTGTTTCCCCCACCGGGCGGCCGAAAGAACTCAACAAGCCACCGCCCAGCGCCCACCGGCCGCTGTCGAGAAGCCGCCGGCCGAGCTCGTGTTCGTCTAGACTGCAGGGGCGGGGCCGCACGACAGGCGCTGAGGTGCGGCGCGAGCTGGCGTAGCGGCCGAGCCAACCAGGCAACCACCGACCGCTCTGGTTTGGTACTTCCACATATTTGGGGTCGAGGCACCGTGTCCGAAAAGATGGATAATAATTCAGCCAGCTCCGGATGGGCGATTTCTTTCTACCTGGAAAGTTTTTTTTTTTGTTACCTGATACAACTGACAAGATAAGCTTGGGCTACTGACATCTTGTGTCATGATAGCAATGAAATTGGCCAAAAAGAAAACAATTTTGTCCGAAATATACTCTGTGGTTCTAATCTAATTCTACCAAGATGCATTTTGCTTTTTGGAGAACATGGCGAGATGTCATCTTGCGCCACAGTGCACGTGTTCGTCCACAGTGCGGGTAACTGCCGCCCGGGTGGCCGTAGCGCCTCCGGCCTGTTTCTTTTTCCCTTCCCTCCCGGCAAAAGGGAGAGCCGAACCAGCTCACGCTCGGCGACCGCCACCCCACTCCGCATCGCCCTGCCTCCATCCCCGACCACACCAACATACCAGCTTGTATATTCCTTCATCTCTACGCTTTCCCTCCTCCCTCCTCGCTCCTCCATCAGGCCTCTCCCCCCTTTCCACCTGTTGGCGTGCGCATTCCTCAGCAGCCAGCCAGCCACCCACCCGCTGCTTGCTCGCAGCTCCGATCGAGTGATCGCGAGCTCCTTTCCCATGCGTGGTTCCGGCCGGTGACGACGACGACGAGGAGGAGCTGAATCCGCCAGGATCGGCCACCAGATGGTCAGTTTGTTCTTCGTCTCTTCATTATTCCAGCTTGCTGGCAGAGAAGGTGCTCGGAGTAGTGCGTGACTGATTCGTTCCTTGTTGCCCTGCCTCATCACGGACGCAGGGGACCCCGGTGAACATAATCGTCGGCTCGCACGTGTGGCTGGAGGACCCCGGCGAGGCCTGGGTCGACGGCGTCGTCACCGAGATCAGAGGCCCCGACGCCACCATCGCCACCACCAATGGCAAAACGGTGCGCCCTCCGCCGTCTTCTTATTCTTCATTTAGTTGTCCCAGTTGTCCGTTATTAATTATTCTCAAGTTCACCAATCCGGCCACACGGCAGCAATAACAACTAGTCATCCTCGATTATTTCACTGTTTGACTGGAAGAATTGCTCCTGCGAGATCGCGTGATCGGTTTCCATCTGATTCTTATCATGAGCCAACTGTAATTTGGAGCCTCCGGCCGTTTGGTTTGGTTCAGGTTGTGGCGAGCCTCGGCAGCATATACCCCAAGGACACGGAGGCGCCGCCTTCGGGAGTGGATGACATGACCAAGCTGGCGTACCTCCACGAGCCTGGGGTCCTGCACAACCTCGCTTGCCGGTATGGCCTTAACGAGATATACGTGAGTACCTGCCGTCCAGATACCTCTCCATTCGCCTCTACGATTTTCTTCCTGCCAGAAAGAACTGTGTGTTCCAGGCTTTTAGCTAGCTAACAGTGTTCACATGGCAGACGTACACCGGGAACATCTTGATCGCCGTGAACCCTTTCCAGAGGCTGCCTCATCTGTATGACGTGCACATGATGGAGCAGTACAAGGGCGCCACCTTTGGGGAGCTCAGCCCACATCTCTTCGCGATCGCAGATGCCTGTTACAGGTCTGTGTTCTCTGTTACTGCAGTCAGAATCTGCAGGGTAGACGCTTCATCGGCTGAAGTTTGGTCTGTCGTTCTTCCCTGATGGACATTATTTCAGGGCGCTGATCAATGATCATGGGAGCCAATCAATCTTGGTGAGTGGCGAGAGTGGAGCTGGTAAGACGGAGACGACGAAGATGCTCATGAGGTATCTTGCATTCATGGGTGGAAGGTCCGGTACGGAGGGGCGTACTGTTGAGCAACAGGTTCTAGAGGTAGGGAAACAATTGGGCATTTTTTTTTCACTTTTTTTTCTCTCCTCTTTAAGCTTTTGAATGTCAGCACTAACTTCCTTTATTCTTGCACGATGCACATAGTCTAACCCAGTACTGGAAGCGTTTGGTAACGCAAAGACAGTAAAGAACAATAACTCGAGGTGGACTCTTGAACCAGTAACTGCAACCGCATTTTGACATTATACTACAGTTTTTTTTTCACCGAACTTAAACATGTCTAATTTTTCAGTCGCTTCGGTAAGTTTGTTGAAATCCAATTCGACAAGTATGGGAAGATATCTGGGGCTGCTGTTCGCACATACCTCCTTGAACGATCGAGAGTATGTCAGGTCTCTGATCCTGAGAGGAACTACCATTGCTTTTACATGCTTTGCAACGCACCCCCTGAGGTAATTCTCAAGAAGAACCAAACTACAGCAGTACAGCCTCTAGCTTGGTTGAAGTGACCAACTGATTTCAGGATGATCAACTGATTTCAGGATGTAAAAAGGTTCAAAGTAGGAGACCCAAGATCATTCCATTACTTGAACCAAACAAACTGCTACGAAGTAGCAAATGTGGATGATGCAAGAGAATACATTGAAACCAGAAATGCTATGGATATTGTTGGCATTGATCAAGAGGAACAGGTACTCCATACTACACACCATAAGAACTGCATATAATAGCAAATACATCGCTGGAGCAAGAACTAATTCATCTTTTTACTGCTCAAGGATGCAATCTTCAGAGTAGTAGCTGCAATTCTTCATCTAGGAAATATTGAATTCTCCAAAGGGAAGGAAATTGACTCGTCCAAGTTGAGGGATGATAAATCAGTCTTTCACCTGAAAACAGTTGCTGAACTGCTGATGTAAGTCCAATATCTTTCAAAAGTTCTTTTGGATGATCTGCGTCTTTCTGGTATGCTAAAGCACAAACTTGCTTTCAGGTGTGACGAGAAGTCCCTTGAAGATTCCCTTTGCCAGCGAGTAATTGTAACACCTGATGGAAATATCACGAAACCCCTTGATCCAGATTCTGCTGCATTAAGTCGTGATGCCTTAGCAAAGACGGTATATTCAAGACTGTTTGACTGGTAAGCATGGAGACATCATGTTCATGAATGCGTAAAAAGAAGAAAAATGCAGTCTGAATGTTTGAGTTACCACTTCAGAGTTGTACCAGCGCCACTAGTACTGTAGGCCATCTAAGCAATTAAGGAATTTTCTTATTTTAATTGACAGGATTGTAGACAAGATCAATAACTCAATTGGGCAGGATCCAGATGCAACCAATATAATAGGCGTGCTGGATATCTATGGATTCGAGAGCTTCAAGATTAACAGGTTTGTCGTTGGTAGTTTAGGACTGTCTGGTCCTACTGCAAGTATGAATTTTAATTTTTTTTTCATTTTTATACTAATCGTTTTAAGTAACTGAAAAGCTGAAACATGATTTAAATTCTGCACATCTGACAGTTTCGAGCAATTGTGTATCAATTTAACAAACGAGAAGTTGCAGCAGCACTTCAATCAGGTTAGACAAGATTTGAAGATACTAAGAGAATAATTAATGAATACCTAGCGTCTATGGAGATATATAACACATGAGTTCCTATTGCAGCATGTGTTTAAGATGGAGCAAGAGGAATACACGAGGGAGGAAATAGATTGGAGCTATGTTGAATTTGTAGATAATCAGGATGTGCTGGACCTGATTGAGAAGGTAAATTTCTGGGAGTATCACTAGCAGTAATTTACAGAAGAGTAAAATAATAGCTGATCAATAACACTTAAGCATTGCATGCATGCAGAAACCTGGAGGAATAATTGCTCTCCTGGATGAGGCATGGTATGATTTGTAGACCCTAAGGAATTATTTTTAATGGAATTTACAGAAGATAAATTTGAAAAGCTGTCTATGCAACTTCATGCGCAAACTGATATATACCCCTGAAAGCATTCTTCAATATATCTTGTTGTCGCAAAATAAACATAGGATACCTTCCCCAGCTAAAACATTCCATAACATGCAATTTGAAGGAAAAAAAATGTAAGGATATGACATATTTATTTCTTGCAGTATGTTTCCAAAGTCCACGCATGAAACATTTGCCCAAAAGATGTACCAAACATACAAGGCGCATAAGCGCTTCAGCAAGCCCAAACTTGCTCGCACCGCCTTTACAATCAACCATTATGCAGGAGATGTAAGCAACCATTCAGTTAAGTTATGAAATATGAGAACTACCGGCAATGAGTTTAACAAGCTGTTAAATTAACAGGTAACATATCAAGCAGATCAGTTCCTTGATAAGAACAAAGACTATGTGGTAGCTGAACATCAAGCTCTACTAAATTCTTCAAGGTGCCATTTTGTTGCAAATCTCTTTCCTCCATTACCTGAGGAGACTTCTAAACAGTCCAAATTCTCTTCAATTGGTACTCGCTTTAAGGTGTGTCAAATTGGAACCAGATATCTATGTTTGGCTTTTGAATGTCCAGTAACCCTTTAACCCTAATTTTATGCAGCAACAACTGCAATCCCTAATGGAAACACTGAGTACAACAGAACCTCACTACATTAGATGTGTGAAGCCTAATACTGTACTGAAACCAGGCATATTTGAGAACTTCAACGTCTTGAATCAATTGAGATGTGGGGTACGTATGTGAAATTTGTTCTACTACGGTTACTCTGCAACCATGATTTTAAGTTCTATATGGTGGTCGGTTTGACATTTGCACTTGGTCATGGTACAGGGTGTTCTGGAAGCAATTCGGATCAGCTGTGCTGGCTATCCAACAAAGAGGACATTTGATGAGTTCATTGATCGATTTGGAATGCTTGCGCCAGAGCTTGTGGACAGGTATGAATGCTCTAGCTGTGGGATTTAATTAGGCGATGTAATTAGGGGTGACGCTCTAAGTGAAATATGTATACTCTGATTTCTGAAAGAAGACTAAAGTAAGCTCCATGCTTTTGCAGCTCTGATGAGAAGGCCGCTTGTGCAGCGATTTGTGACAGAATGGGTTTGAAAGGATATCAGGTAGCCTATGTTAATGGGTGAATACGGGAGATAAAACAATATTATACAACATATATTTTTTGCAAGACCTCACATGTGACCTTGTTTATATCAGATAGGGAAAACAAAGGTATTCTTGAGAGCTGGTCAGATGGCAGAGCTGGATGCTCGAAGAGCAGAAGTATTGGCCAATGCTGCACGACTAATCCAAAGGCGTATAAAGACACATCTTATGCGAAAGGAATTCATCAACGTACGAAAAGCCTCAGTTCAATCTCAGAAGTTCTGGAGAGGTATTTCTTCACTGCTTTGAGCAATTTTGTGTCAAGGTCTAAGTCTTACCTGAAACTGACATATAACGTAATCAAATCCTGCAGCAAGACTAGCTAGAAAGCTTTTTGAGTATATGAGAAGAGATGCTGCTTCAATTAGGATACAAAAGCATGCACGTACCCATTCTGCCAGAAAAGCGTACCTTCAAGTATATGAATCAGCTATATTAATACAGACAGGATTACGAGCAATGGCAGCTCGCAATGAACACAGGTTCCGAAGAGAGACCAAGGCTTCCACAATTATCCAGGTTTGCATGGTATTTTGGATCATGAGTTGTAGTTAGTTTCCTTAAGAAACCATGATTAACCGCTTTATGGATCACAGACTCGATGGCGCCAACACAAAGCTTATGTTGCTTATAAGCAGCAAAAGAGAGCTACATTGATTCTTCAGTGCTTGTGGAGGGCACGTATTGCAAGAAAGGAACTTCGGAAACTGAAAATGGTTTGTCTAATTTCACATGGGAAACATAAGTACACCATTCATTATTAATGCATCGTAAAGTAAGCATAGCTTTGTAAACAGGAAGCAAGAGAGACTGGTGCACTCAAAGAAGCTAAAGACAAGCTTGAAAAGAGAGTAGAAGAACTTACATGGCGGTTAGATGTTGAGAAGCGTCTTAGGGTAATTCACCCTCGGTCAATATGGCAGCTTCTGTAAGTGTATTAGTATGCTGCTTGGCCCCAAATGAGTTTACCAACTATGTCTTTCTGGCAGACTGATCTTGAAGAAGCCAAGGGCCAAGAAATTGCAAAATTGCAATCTGCATTGCAAGAAATGCAAAGTAAGATTGAGGAAGCCCATACAGCAATAGCGAAGGAGAGAGAAGCTGCAAAGTTAGCAATTGAACAAGCACCACCAAAGATAGTAGAAGTGCCAGTTGTGGATACTGCAAAAGTTGAGGAGCTGACAAGTAAAAATAAAGAACTTGAGGTAACCAATCCCCAATAAATTCCACATTTTTATTCAGACATAATATTCATAATTTAACCTTTAGATAAATTATCACGTCCATGTTTGGGTCCAGGATGAACTAAGTATATTTAAACAGAAGGCTGAAGATCTTGAAGAGAGGTTTCTTGAGTTGCAAAAACGATCTGATGAATTGTCACAGGAGACACAAGAACGAGAATCCAAGGTTATACAACTTCAAGAGATAATTGAAAGGTATTAATGATTTTTTCTGCTTTGGTACAATTAACTTGTATAAGAGTACAAATCCTACCCACACATTACCTCTAATATACGCTGCAGGCTTGAAACAAGTTTGTCCAATATGGAATCTGAAAACCAGGTTCTACGACAACAATCTTTGGTTGTCGCATCAGCAGATGAGGATAAATCAAAACAGATAGAGAGGTAACTTCTTCAACATGCATACCTCACATTCACATTATTATATTTTCTTTATGGAGTGTGTTGTGTGTTCATATCCTTTGAGAAAGCCTCACAAGTTAAATGAAATGGTTTGTTAGACTGGAAAGCAAGATTGCCATCTTGGAGTCAGATATCCAGTTGCTCCACAGTAATTCTGCGTGTGCCGTTCAGGCTGTAGCCGCTCCTGAAATGAATCAAACATCCGTAATGGAGGTAAATTTCCTTGAAGCAAACTTTGGGAAACGACCCTGTTTTGGAACATTTACCAGTTGGTAACTGAAAGGATTTCACTGGATTTTATGTCAGAACCTCATTCACAAGGAAATTGACAATGGACACCAGATTGAAGAAGTTAAAATAGTCAATGTATGTGCTATAAGCCTATAAGTTTTACGTGGCAAACATATTACAGAGTATAAGATATTGCATAATCGAGTCAGATATCTTATTAATATGGGAACTTATGCTGTGCATACAGGAGCAAGTGGTTGTTCCTCCTGTAAAGAATCTAAGCAAACAGAAATCACTGACGGATCGACAGCAAGTATGTTCACTGTTTTATTGTTTAAGATAGTATTAGTGTGGAGAATAGTTCTGTGTATCAAAGAGACACCAAATGAGCACACTGAAGATTGATTTCTCACAAATTGTTTTTCTTTCACACTTGCACAGGAAAATCATGATGCCCTGATTAAAAGTCTGGTAGAAGACAGGAGATTTGATGACAAAAAATCAGCTGCAGCATGCATTGTCTACAAATCACTCCTACACTGGCATTCGTTTGAAGCAGAGAAGACTAACATATTTGATCGAATCATCCAAACAATTAGGTCATCAGTTGAGGTTGTTAATCCCATAAATATGCAGATCACTCTCCCTTTTCCATGGTATAAGAACTACAAATGTTGGCAAGCAAGCTATTGAGAAACTCATTGCCTGAATTTAATTTACAGGGCGCCGACAGTTCTGGAGAGCTAGCTTATTGGTTGTCGACAACATCAACTCTCCTATGCTTATTACAAAATACCCTCAAAGCTAGCAGTTCATCAAGTAAAGGATCAAATCGCAGCCGGACTGCAACAGGCAGCCTGTTTGGTAGAATGGTGCAGGTAGGTTCTTCATCCAGACTTCTGTTCTGCATGAATACAGGTTCTTATCTGAAGTTGCAACATTGAGTTTGACCCAGGGCCCCCAATACCACAATACAGGCCAGTGCCCAGTGGTAAGACTGGCATAGCACAATGTTGTGGTAAATTAAGGCCATAGTTCAAGCCCTAATTCCCCTTAAGATATAATGTGATTTCTCCAATGGAAATTTTTTTGGGACATAAAGATTTCAGTGGTCAACTTTCATTTAGTACCAAGGACTGATATTCACATTGTAAACATAAGCTTAAATTCCAAATTTTCCATTTCAGAGTGCCCGGGTATCATCATCAGGATTAGGAGTAACTTGTGGATACAGTGGAATGGTAGGAAGGCCTGACACTGCATCAATGGTAGAGGCAAAATATCCAGCACTTCGGTTCAAGCAACAGTTAACAGCATATGTTGAGAAGATATATGGGATAATCAGAGACAATCTGAAGAAGGAAATAAGTCCATTCTTGACTCTGTGCATACAGGTACAACAAATAAGTCATTTCCATTACCTGGATACGAGGCAATACAATACCATTTTCTAATTATTGTTGATTTTCACAGGCTCCAAGAGCTAATCGTGTGAGAACATCTCGGGGATCACTAAAAAGTATACACTCTAATGTGCTATCAAGGCAAGCATCAAGTGTGCATTGGCAAAGCATTGTGAAGTGCCTGGATCATACACTGGAAACAATGAAAAACAACCATGTGAGTCCAATCTTAATATTTTTTATCTCCCTTACAGATAAGGAACAAAAGAAATGAATTGTTGAATTCAATTTTGCTTTTGTAGGTACCTCCGATGATAATCAAGAAAACATTTAGTCAAGTATATGCGTATTTGAATGTGCAACTCTTCAACAGGTATTACTATATAGTGTAACTATTCTTGACTGCACACGCTATTATATAGGACATCAATACATCATTGGTATAATAGTTCACATGGTTGATTCTGGACTGTACCTCTACCTTTTGTTTTTGTGTAGTTTGCTACTTCGTCGAGAATGCTGCTCTTTTAGCAATGGTGAGTTCTTAAAGGCTGGCTTACAGGAACTGGAGCAGTGGTGCTCTAGATCAACTGAAGAGGTGAAGATCTCCCACCTCCCCACCCCCCCACCCTTTTTTTTCTGTAATTTCAATAAGACAATAATTGTAATCAGCATGACATCACTGCATTGGATTGTGTTGCTGTATTGCAGTACGCAGGGGCATCTTGGGATGAACTGCAACACATTAGGCAGGCAGTTGGGTTCCTGGTATGCCTGAAAACATGCAGTTATTCATGGGCATACTAGTTTCATCAATCTACTAATTAAATGAAGTCATATTACAGGCTCTGCATCAAAAGTCACACAAAAACCTGGAAGAAATCACGAATGAGCTTTGCCCTGTAAGTTGTAAATGACATAAATCTTATACGCACTTGGACTTTTCTTGCGAGCTGTAAAGTATGAAAAATGTGCATGCTTTCCACAGGTTTTGAGCATAACACAAATATATCGCATAGCAACAATGTTCTGGGATGACAAATATGGTGCACAAGGTCTATCCCAAGAAGTAAGTGTGTATCTTCTAACTTCAAATTTTTTTGACATGTATGCAATTCTAAGTGCATTCCCCTCCCTGGAAGCATGAAATACATCTCGTTCTCCTTTTTTTGGAGGACAACCGTGAAATGCATCTGTGTTGAAAAAGAAAGCATCTTGATAAGAGCAAATATTGTTTCAGGTAATTGGAAAAATGAGAACGATGACTACAGATGACTCGATAACTCCTCCAAATAGTTCTTTCTTGCTAGATAACGACTCAAGGTATAATCAGTAGTTCATTCTTAAGATGTGAATATGTAGTTGATTTCTTAACTGAAACAGCAACAGTAGCCACTGACTTAACATCCCAAATGTGCTAAAATGCAGCATACCTATATCCTTGGATGATATATCACGACTCATGCTTGACATAGACCCATCAGACGTGGAACCACCGCCACTACTGAGGCAGAACTCGCAGTTTCACTTCCTTCTGCAGCAGCACACGGACTAGTTTCTACAAACAAAAACATAATGGTACAGCTATTTGTAAAGTTGCTAAGGACTGAAGATTCTTTTATAGGAGTGCACAGATTGAGTTGCATTTTTTCTTCCCTTTAAAAATTTTGGGTGGTAAAGTTTGCAGGATAGAGATACATAGGATATCTTGATACAATTCTTTTCATTGGTTTGATTGTTTGGAACAGGAAAACATTGTAATCATTTGAGAAAGTGTATAGAACATTGTAACCATTTGAGAATTGTATAGATGAAAGTATTATATATCTGTACCCAACCACATCCAACACAAACATATACCTGATCTCCTCACTAAGGTAACCAACGAACCATCAATACAGCATTGCCCATGTGATGGCTGAGTATGTACTCCAATCATCGTAAGAACCGACTGCATTAGCTTTTCTCCCAGCATCTAGGCAGGATCCGGAGTGCAAGTTCATACATATACATACAATAAACTAACCATCGTACCTTCAATGCCACTATATCAGCCAAAATGAACCAGGACCAGGTCTGCGGTCCTCTCTGCATTCCAAGGCTTTCCAAACCATCCCCAATCTTGCTGAACGAAATGGCTCTGGCCAGGGGTAGGACCGTGTTACCTGACGCCTGACGAGGTGAGTATTTGACTGGAGGCTGACGCCCCGCGCAGCGCTCCCTCCGAGTGCCGGCCATCTGCTTCCCTTTCTCTTCTCTATGGAGATGGACCCGGCGAATCGGCGCGCGTGAAATTGAGATGTGGGAAGGCCGCCGGCCCGCCGCCTTCGAGCTATAGGAAGGGACCTGATCCGTGCAGGCCGCTGTGAGTAAGGAGAAGGACGGAGGCATGGAGCGTTCAGAGTACAGACTGGCCGTAGCAATAGCGCAGTACCAGCCAGTATGTGTGTATCTGAACTCTTGTAGCATGCAGTATGCTTGCTCCAAGTATAGTATTTGTCCTTGATCTGAGCACCGGCCGGGAATGTCTTTCCTACGGGATCTAGCACGAATTGGTTCCACCCCAAGGTTAACCAAATCATTTATTTTGGACCTATTCTAAAATTTATATATGCTAGTACTTCAAAACTTTGGTTACGAACTTTCAAATACCAGTTTCCCGATAATCGATTTCTTTCACCACGAAGTTCCAAGTGAACTATGGAGCCTTTTCATTTTTCTCCAGATGCTGCATTTCATTTTCCTCAACTCCAAGTCGCAACACGTGAAGTATATAAAAAAAAAGTCGCAACACGTGAACCCATATGGCACAGCCGCACAGGCCACACGTCCTCGTGGGCTCTCGAGTCTGGGAATTTGTGGCTGCCGGATATTTTCGTTTCGCCGATTTTGGGTGTGTTTAGTTTTAAAAAATTTCTAAAAAATATTATTTATTATATTTCTTCTACTTACAGAATACTATTGTTTTTTATATAAACAATATATTTTTGAGAATCTTTAGCTACCTAAACGCAGCCTCGTCTAGCGCCAAGCTTGCACCGCCCCAGAGGCCAGAGGAGCAGCTAGACCCGCGTCAACTCGGCGAAGAAAACGAGCCGAGATATTTGCCACGGGCGCGCGCGTCCGGAGAGAGATGTTCAGAAGAGACGAGACTACGAGAGCACGGCCAAGGGCACGGCCGCACGGCAGAAACAAACCAAACACCGGCGGAGAACGCTCTAGCAGCGCCCAGATTAGGAATAAAAACGGCGCGACCGGGACCACCACCGTCCTTATCGGGAGCTTAGTGCCGTGCTGGCCCAGCGAGCCAACAACTCCTGCGACCAATCCACCATGCATTACACCCGTGTCAAGGTCAAGGATCATTCTGGGGCACACGATATATACTCGTTCTCTTGTACACTCCTGTTTCTGATGGAAAACAAATGTGTACGGTACGGCTGGGTTCACGAGCTGCGCGCTTGGCTGCTGGTAATCCAAGTGGGTGTGGAAGAGCCGACCGATTAGCCGTGCTCCAGCAGGTGACACGAGAGGTCAAGGCAGCCAGGCACCAAAGAGAGATTTTTCGTCAAGCAACGAAACCCACTTCCAGATAAGAACAGGGCGGGTCCGGGAGCTTCTTTATGGAGGAAAGCTTTGCGACGAGGAGGACCACATCCACGGAGGAGCATGGGCCTGATTAGGTCGTGGGCTGGCTGGCCCAACGCAGCCTAGGGTTTCTGCCTTCCCCGCTAAAGTAGTTTAAACGGAGAACAACGCTAGAGCCACACGGCTGGAAGCCTGGAACGACAAACAATGTGTTTGGACATCGATAGGTTTGGTAACCGGCTGTGCCCACAGCTTAGTTTTAATTAGTTTATAATTATATTAACCATCTCATCCTTTATACACAACTCTTAAATACAATTACAACTGTGATGATATTTTAAGAATCTCATCATGGACGACGTAAAAGATCATTAATATAATATTATTAGTCTCAGTGTAATTTTCTAGAAGCACATAGTGCTAAATATGGCTCAGCTGGCAAGGTTCCTTGTGGTGGAACCAGCCCACCAGGGTTAAGTCCTCGACTCGGCAGTTGTGCTCGTATTTTCCTAGATTTATTTCAGGATTTAAACGGCGCTATTCTTTCAGTGGTAGGCGACGTGTCAGCTGATAGCGAGGCGTCTGTGGTGACTTCGTCAATTTGGAGAATTTGCCGGCCCAGTCTTTCGGAGGTGCTCATAAGGGTAGGGTTGCATGCGTATGATTGTAGGGGTAAGTGTGTGGTGTGTATGTGAGTGTTACTGTGTGATTCGCACAAAGAAGATAGCTTGTAGTAATTGTCAGGCCGTGCGTCTGTACTGTGTTATTCGAAAAAAAAGACAGCCTGTAATAATTGTCAGGACGTGTTCGGTGCCCGGCCATCAACCACCACACCGAACATGCATTACGCCAGACGAGTGAGCACATGTTTGTTTGGCTACCTTAAAAAAAGGTATACGGCTTTTTTATTGTGTTTCTCGCTCCACAGACTTATCGTGGCATTCAAACATTGAATTCAAACGTGTTCTAGCTTGCAACACACCATAACATAAATAGTTTAATCTCTTGGTGAATACATATCTGCACTTAGCTCTATCTTTTTCTTTTGAAGGAGTCACTCAGATCTATCTACCATTGACATACCGCTGTGTCATTACACCTACTGACATACGCAATCATTCTCAAATCATAACGAGCTTTTTAATTTATAGTGTCTAAACATACCAATGTAAATTAATTGCAATTTGCGCCACCGCACCTACATAATTACTTTAACATCGTTACAAGCTTTTAAATCTAAAGTGACCAAACGTGTCGATATAAAATGAAATTATGAGCGAAAATATGCCCTGTTTTCTACGGTAGCAGGTTCAGAACTCAGAAGGCGTGTGTACGGTGTACCCGAAGTGGAAGCAGGGCAAAATCACCAGCTTCCGGAATCGCTAAAACCTCTGCTGTTGAGGGCCGCCTCCTCTTTCCGGTCTGTGGCGGCTATCCTACTCCCATCTTCCTCTTCCCCCCCTTCGCTAGGGTTTATCCTCTACCACCGCCTCTCCCCCACCATAAACAGTTTTGTTGTCGGAATTGCGACTCCTATCCCGTCCCGCCGCCGCCCTCGCCTTGTGTCTCCGCACCGATCGCCGCTGCCATCGCTTTCCGGCCTGCGGATCCGCTGCTGCACCTCGTAGACCGACCGGCGCGGAGCTCCCCCTCCCGTCGCCGCCGCCACGAGGTCCCTTACCTGGACGGCCGCCGCTACTACCGCCCCAAGTTCGCTTTCCTCGACGTCTGCACCCGACCCTTCCATCGACGCTCCACAAGGATCTGCCATAGCCATGGCGACTGTTGCTCCTGCCCCGACCGTCGCTGACCGTATCCTTTTCTTCGTTTGTTTGATCCGTGTGGTCTTGGAGTAGCAAAATTAAGCTTTTTTTTAGTCATGATTAAATTTGAAAAAAATAAGCTTTTCATTAATCGTCGTTTAAATTTGTGTGATTGAACTGTGAGGCGCTTGCTTGAATTCCATCCTTTTCCTTGATTCGCGAGTTGCAGAGGCCACCAATCTCCTGCAGAAGCTGTCTCTGGAGAGCAAGAAGGATGGCTCCAACGCTGCCAAAAAGGTAGCTGTGTAGGCAGTTCTGGGTGTGTTTTTTTTCTAAAATTCTTCTTACATTAATAATAGTAATAAAAATCATACCTTCCTAATTCTACAATTGTAGCCCTCTGGGTTGCCATATGGATCTGCCAACGCTGGAGATGCGCAGAGCGCTGCTTCGCCGGTGGACAGGTCGATAACACCTCTACTGCAAGAGGCCATGGATCCTAACTTCTTCTACCAGCCCAATGGATATCCTTCTCCGGCCTATTACTATCCCAGTGGTACATAAACCCGCGCTCCTTGTTGTAGCAGACCTTGGTAGGCCGCTGAGCTAAAAAAAAATCAATGTTTGATTCTTGTATCCTGTTTTGCAGGTTATGACGGCTCAGCCAATGAGTGGGACTCAAGGTATTCTAGTCATGAAGGAATGGAGATGCCACCTGTAAGTTAGCTACATGACTGTGCCATTATCTCATCTAGTTATATTTTGGGTTTAACATACATTTGGGCTATGCGCTTTCACCTTAAGCTAAGAGCCTAAGAACAAATATAGAGTGCTATGTGTGCACATTCAGGCTGTTAATTCTGAATTTTGGTGAATCACTTATCTGCTCATGTGGACAACAGAAGATATGAAGCTGATTCCTTTTTTTTCTTGTATATGTTGAACCAATGTAGCAGAGTGTGTATGGCGACATGTACCATGGATACAGCTATGCTCCATACGGCCCATATCCTTCAGGTTCTCCTGTACCAGGACCAGCTGTTGGGCATGATGGCCAGTCATATGGCTCTCAGCAATATCAGTACCCGACTCAGTATTATCAGGCATCAACCCCAACGAATGCAACACATGGTGTAAATGGCCCCAGTTCTCAGCCTGAGATGCCTTCTGTTGCCAGTCACCAGACGCGTATTTTGGTAGATGCAACAAAATCAAGTGCTAACGGGAATGCTAATGGCATGCCAACTGGTAACAATAGTTCGCTGCCACGTAAGCAGACCAACCTGAATGTATCAGTAGCAAACAATGGTTCCTATGGAAGAGGACCTATGCAAGGCGGCGGACCTTCTGCAAGCAACTATGGTCACAGTGGTCTTCGTTCTCCAGTTCAATGGTACGATGGGCCAATTTACTCAAATGGGCATCAGAGACCAACTTCTAGTTCCACATCGTACCGTTCCAATTCATCTTCTGCGAGAAATCAGGGCCAGCGTCCAACAACAAACCTCATGGTGTGTTCTCCGAACAAATCATTTTCATACTATTATTTTGCAGATTTTTTTAAGTAATTATGTCTGGCAATCAATGACTCCCTAAAGTTTGCTCTGACATATCCTTGATAATGACTTGTACAACCTTTCTTTAGACTCTGCCCATTATAGCGATGCATTTGCATGTTTGTATTATTATGGCAAGTATGCAGTGTGCTTGAATGAAGCTTAGCTGTTAGTTTCATTATTTCCAGGGTATGCATACACAGATGCCTTCGTCTGGGATGTGTTTGACCTCACCTAGCTATCCTTCTAGGATGTACCCCGACAGCAGATTATTTGGACAGTATGGTCAGTATGGGAACACGCTGAAAGGTGGACTTGGTTTTGGATCAAACGTGTATAACTCAAGAAACAATGGGCGGTGGGGAGTTGTGGATACCAAATACAAGCCTAGAGGGCGTGCACCTTTTGGTTTTGGCGGTGAGAATCAAGATGGCTTTACCGAGCTGAACAGAGGACCAAGGTCTGGTGGTTTCAAGCACCAAAAACAGTTTGGGCCTACTGTCACTATTGCTGTGAAGGGCCAGGCCATCCCTTCAGCAGGTAAACAAAACATTGCTCTTCCAGACAAAAGCAAATTTAACCAGGAAGGGTTTCCTGTATCCTACAAGGATGCAAAGTTCTTTGTTATCAAGTCATATAGTGAAGATGATGTGCACAAGAGTATAAAATATAATGTGTGGGCTAGCACTCCTAATGGAAATAAGAAGCTGGATGCTGGATACCGAGAGGCTCAGGAGAAATCCAGTGACTGCCCAGTGTTCTTGTTTTTCTCTGTAAGTCTGTTGCATCTTCCCCTATTATTACCTGTTCTTTCTTCTTTGGCATTCCCTGTTTGACCTTGAGCTTGGCCCTTAGGTGAACACAAGTGGCCAGTTTGTTGGTGTTGCTGAAATGGTTGGCCCTGTTGATTTTGATAAGACTGTGGAGTATTGGCAACAGGACAAGTGGAATGGCTGTTTTCCACTCAAGTGGCACATAGTCAAGGATGTGCCCAACAACATCTTGAAGCATATTACGTTGGATAACAATGATAATAAACCTGTAACCAACAGCCGTGACACACAAGAGGTATATTTTCTGGAAGCTTCTGGCTTAGATATTTATTGTTATAAACTACATCATGATGCAGTGGTTGGGGTTACTATAAAGATATTTTTTTTTTACTTTTCCAGATATATAAAAAGTTTACAGATTTATCAGGGGGGAACTTTGGCTAATGGGAACTACAAAATATGATATGTTTATTTCCAGATCTTGTTTACACTTTACAGTCACGTAGGCTATGCCATGTTTACAGACACTCCTTGAAAATCTTCATGTATGACCATGCCATGATCTTAATTATTTATAATTGTAAGCTAGGCTGCATGACAGTGAGTTGCCTCAGACCAGGGCGATTGACAAATTATACATCACTGCACGCTGAATATAATTTATTTTTTCAGCAGCTTGCTTATGATAATGCCCTGTGTTGTCCATAATGTTGCAGGTTAAGCTTGAGCAAGGTCTTGAAATGTTGAAGATTTTTAAAGAACATGTTAGCAAAACATCAATTTTGGATGATTTTGTTTTTTACGAGAATCGCCAAAAGTTGATGCAGGAAAAGAGAGCAAAGCAGCAATCGCTTCAAGGCCAGGCAAGTACTGATACTGTTGTTACTATAGTCTTCCGTGGTTCTGTATGAATTGAAATGACTGGTTCTGATGTCACCTTATTGCTTTTAACATCGGCCAGGGTGTTGATCCTTCTCAAGAGAAAGACAAGGATGTAACTGATGGCAAACCAGGTGCACAGAAACATGCATTGAGCAAGGAAGGCACTCTTGTTGAGGAAGCGGTGAATGCCTCCAAATCTGTACCAGAAAGTGGAGTATCAAATGGCAACTAAGCGTCATATATGATATACCCGGTGCCATGAGTGGCAACTATAGTGCAATGCTGCAGGTTTTGTGGTATCTGCAAACTATATTAATTACTGCGTGAACTATGGACTTGGTTTGGTACTGGAGTTCGTTAGCTGGGGCTCATCATGGGGGGTGAGCTTTTACTTTCTGTTTTAGTTGTGTGACTCGTTTTCCGTGTCGTGCTACCTGTGTTAGGCCCCTCCTACATGCCCTGTGACAATGGGTTTGTTGTAACCCTTGCTCTTTTTTCTTCGCCTTTTCTCTTAGCTCATATTTTTAGCAAAGCAGCCGATTTCTATACTTCTGAACAACATTAAGGTAGTTTTTTTGCGTGTCATGTTACTGCTGGAGAGTAATAAGACAACTCTGGATTAAAGCCTTTTATTCCTCATGCCGTGTATAATTATGTGTCTCTTGCTCGCTCTATTTTCTGTCCACGAGCAGTGAAGACGTCTGTCTTTTTGGTTTCTGTGCCTGGAGGCTTGCTGTGATGACGTTTTTTTTTCCTAATCAGAAATGTGCCGTTCGTAGCATCAGCTATGCTGAAGTTAAAGTTACGGGGTGTCGTGCGAGATAAAGGTTATGCTAGTAAGTTGACTTGTGAGTGAATGCGGCTATTGATAAGGCTCGTTGGAACACGTTGCGTAGTGTTACGCGGCTATGTTTATCTTATCTGAATTTGGAAGCGTTGCTGGTGGTGTCGTTCGCTTCGCCGCGCCAATGCGTCGCTACTAGACCATCGATGTAACTGTGGAAGCTCGATCAACCATTTAAACGATCTCTAATTTTGTATTTCCTCAGCTTAGCAGCAGTTTCATTGGCTTCTTAGAGAACTATGAAGGGCAAACGCGAACATGGATAGTTTTGATGTTTCCCTAGAATCAAATCTGATGTAGATGTTGATTTTTTTGGCAAAAACAATAAAACGTTGATTTGAATTTGACGAAGGTAAAACTGCTACCAATTCACTCTCACTCACTTCATGCACAGAGACAACATACTCGGCCATAAAATGGCCCAGTAAAGCAATCAGTTGGGCCACGAGCTTCAGGCCCACGCAATCGGCCCACTCCGTGAACCAAAACGAATTAATGACGTAATACGAGAACTGGGAGTTTCTCTCTCGAGCTCGTCGCGAATTTCCGTAGCCTCCTCCGAAACCCTAATCCCCAAATCACCCAGGAGCCGCGGAATCCGCTCGCCCGTCATCAGCCGGCATGGCGATCGCCCGCACCGGCGTCTACGTCGACGACTACCTAGAGTGTGAGACTCACGTGCATTTCACGGACTATCGAATCTGTTGCCGCCTCCGATTGCTCGTCTTAACCGATTGCTTTTGTGATTGGAATCGTGTAGACTCGAGCACCTTGGCGGGAGACCTGCAGAGGATCCTCTCCACCATGCGCGAGCTCGACGACAGGGCACATGGTGATTATTCTCTCCATTTCCTTTTTTTTAGAATGATGCTCGTAATTTTGCATATCTTCAGTGTGTTTAATATGTAGATAATTTCGGTTAGTGTCGGTTGATGTTGAGTTGTATTTACGTGAATTGCAGATGGCATGCATGCACTGACTGCTGTTTGGTGTGATGACATTTGGATGATTGTTTTTGCCCAAGTTTATCCTTGTATGCATTGTGTTTCAGGGATCATGGGTCAGACCAAAGAGCAGATAAAGTATATCCTGGGAGTATCGTCCCATGGGTATGACAGGTCAAACATGGATGATGACGAGTCGGAGAGGATGAAGAAGGATATTGAAGCTAGTCAGGACAATGCTCTCAGTCTCTGCACTGAGAAAGTGTTGCTGGCACGGCAAGCTTATGACCTGGTACTGTCTCTTTGCTGTCATTTCCCTGAAACTCAGTTGTAAATGTTCAACTAGTGCCACAGTATATATCTATTTAATGTCTGATACTTATCTTATTTACTGTTTAATTTCTATTCCTCAATGAGCTCTAACATTTTCTTTGGACTCCAAAGTTACCCTGCAAGAGTATGCATTTGCTATTGTACAAATCAAACACTTCTAGGATCAAGTCTCTGTAGCCACCATTTATACTGTGAGTTGCAACAGTTCCAAGTTGACATATTCAAATATAGTAACTGAACCTCTAGAAAATGGTAAGCAAGATGAAATTAAATTTAAATATGATATGAAGGATCTGCCAATTATAATAAATGATGTGCATCTGAAACCCAACCGAACGTGATTCAGATATGCGCCATATATCTAAAACTTGGCCAGTGGGGGAAAGACTGCCTCCACAGTACACTAAGAAGAGCTCAACTTTAGCTTGGCGGGGGAAGGTCACGAAAGCTGCCCCCCATGCATGGGGATTCCCCCCCCCCCTGTGGTTCGGGCCTTAACCCGTGCTTTGAGGCCTAACCCACAACCAGCCAGTTACACAGGGCTGACCCACCACAGGTCGGTTCACCCATGCCAACCAGGGGAACCAGCCAGTGACCTTTTTTACCCAGCCTGAAATGCGCTCCCACGGGGATTCAAACTCAGGACCAGGGGTGCTATTAAGGTCTCTGCAATCACTAGGCTACAGACCTCTTCGCAATGCGCAGTGTATCTGAGATTAAATTTTTGAAGCCTAATATCTGTTATGCCCATGTGGAAGTGGATTTTGGGGAGTCTGGGTCAATCCAGAATTGGAGGTTCAATTTTTATATTATTACCATTTATTCGTTGATACTTGCTTTGTGCGGATATCTAATTGTAAGCATCTTGGACATTATTGTACAGATAGAGAGCCATATCAAACGCCTTGATGAAGACTTGGGCCAGTTTGCAGAAGATTTAAAGCATGGTATTAGCAATTATGGCAGATTTTAGACATTTTTGTGGCATGCCGCTCTTAGTTATTCTTTGAACACATTAATGATCTCTACCTTTCAATTGCAGAAGGGAAGATACCTCCAGATGAACCTTCAGTTCTTCCTCCAGTTCCGGTGGTTAGCAGGGATGAGAAAAGGAGGCTTGGCTTTAGTACACCTCAAGCATCAAAGAAATTTAGAGAGAGGGAATGGGACAGGGAAAGGGGTATGGACTTTGATTTAATGCCCCCTCCAGGTAGCAGCAAGAAAGCAGGTACATCTATGGATGTGGATCAATCAATGATTGATCCAAATGAACCGACGTATTGCATATGCAACCAGGTCAGTTCTGAAATAATATATGTGTTAGTATGTCCTGGAAGTTATATTTCTTATCTACATGAACACTTCTTTCTCAAATATTCGCTATATAATTATTATTTGTCATTGGTATTTCAGATTTCATACGGTGATATGATTGCCTGTGACAATGAGAATGTAAGTCACTTTGGTACCAAATAATCATGAATCATGTGTTATTTGTCAGTTTAAATTATAGTTTTCTTCACAGGTTAATATTGTCAGTCTCAGTTTAAACTTTTGCAGAGGTGTTTTTGCTGGGATTTTATGACTTATTTGTTTCCATTTCAAATAACAGAGTACAGTGTTCAATTCAGTATACTTTGTTGCAGCTAGACTCCTTGATAGTGTATTATTTAGGTTTTGGTTTTCTCTACTTGTTGCCATGCAGAAGAGCAGACTAAGGATTTTGCTCACTGATTAACCCTTATAATATTGTCTCGTTCTTGTATATTCTAGAGCACATTGGAGTTAACTTCGGACCTTTTTATCAGCAACTCATGGCCATATCTGTGAATTTTTGCAATCATGCATAAAACCAAAAATGAAATAGTATGATTTCCAAACATCACTGCTAAAGAAACACCACCCAGCTGATTTCTGCCGACCAAATGTTTTTATTAGAATCCACAGTTTTGTCACGCTGTCCTGTTCGAAACAGGCAGCAGGTTTTTCTACTGACCACATGTTATGATTAGCATGCAGAGTTGTTTCATGCTGTCACATTCAAAACACCATTGTTATGGTACAATTTTTTCGCCCTTGCGTGAAGTACCTATCTTCTGGTGCTAATTGTCTTACCTTCACCCAACAGTGCGAAGGAGGGGAATGGTTTCATTACACATGTGTGGGTTTGACTCCAGAAACGAGATTCAAGGGGAAATGGTTTTGTCCAACATGCAGGAATCTATAATGAGGACTCTGCTATGTTGGTAAGATGCATGCCAGTAACAATTACTTTATGAAACAAATCCTTTGTTACAAGTCATATTCCTATACGGTACATAGTAGATTTTATAAACCCTGTAGGCTGTTTCCTATCATCTGATAATTAATTTTTCACATTTACTCCAAATTGCAATGGTTCTCCACATCTTTTCACTTCTGTTTGTCTATATTGTGTGGGGGCTATCTCAGCACTGAGCCACTGACAAAGCTACCTACAGCTTAGAGCATCTCCAAGAGACTCTTTTTTCTACTCTTTATTTGACTCTCTATTTGCCTCTTCATAAAGATTCCACTTCATATCCTCACTCCAATAGAGTATAGACTCACCATTTCCCACATTCCAGTTTGGCTAGCCAAACTGGCTAGCTAATTTTGGCTAGCGAGGGGGGCAATTTAGAGAGCCGGATAGCTTAACAAGTTGGATAGTCTGTTGGAGAGCTACTTTGGTGTTGAGTAGCTTAAATTTGGCTAGTTATGCTATTTGGCTTGTCTCTTGGAGATGCTCTTAACACCAGAATTATACTTGAATAGAGATGCTTCCTGTCAACTAATGGCAATTATAAACAAGCATCCATGCTATATCGTCCATTGCATTCAAAGCTAGAACCCTGTGCGATATTACTATGATTGCCAACAGAGCTATTAGGGAAAGATCCGGCAGGATTTCTTTTCGAATTCAACTAACACATCTCAATTTTCTCAACAGCATTGAGGATGCACATGGTTCCTTATGTGTTTACCTGAAGCCTGGAACGAGATTCAACGGATAATGGTTAACTTCTGTGCAGGTTGTCCAAATTTGGTAGAGTGCAAAACTTGTCACAGCTTTTGGTCACTGGGAGCCGTTTCTTAAGTGAGTTTAAGTATTTAACATGGGGGTTTCTTCATCTTTTTGGTTATGTACATGCTTGACAGGAAGAGGAGCTTTTCCTTGTTTGGAATAACTGACGGGATTTATAATTGTCTGTAGCTGTGATGAGAAACATTGTCTTGTTCCTTGGTGCTGTTGACCACATTACAACTTTGCATAATTGCATTAGGCATCTGTTGCAACCTAGCGCATTCAGACAAGATTAATGTTTTTAGTCGTGTTGCCAGTATTTCACCGTGAGCAGGATTCTGGTGGCGATTGATCCTGTCCTAGAAAAGATATTGTTGCATTTGACGTTCGTTGTGGAATGCTGAATTGCAACTTGAAGACACTGAATCGAGTCCGATAAATGCTGGCGGTGTCTATTTTTCAAAAGGAAAAACAACTGGCAGTATCGTGCAAAAACAAATGTTGTTTTGCATGGACCACATTGCGCTTTAGAATGTTACCGCAACCAAAACACCAAACAGTAATTTACTTTTGAACATTGCTGCATTTCAAATTTTCAATATGGACACCAACTGGGGTTGCTGCAGTGCTGCTACATACACGGCCTTAATTGTGTAGTGTTTTGGCCTCCCTATCTTCCCAGGCCTCGTTCGTATCTGCAAACACTGGATGCGAACGCTGAGCGCCTGAGCCTAGAGATTGGGGTTGCGAAGGTATTGAGACCCCTGCCACGTTTCTCCGGGCCCCAGCACCACAGGCTCCAGCATGACGGGCCCCACGACCACGTAGGCGTAATTTCCGTACCACTGGTACTGGGATCCTGGGCTGAAGACGTACAGCTCCACGAACCCCTTCCTGTGCAACCGAACCGAGTTCCTCCTTCCCTGCCGTTCCCGCGCAAGAAACAAACAAACAAACAAACTCGCATCAGTCTCTCTACCCAAATGAATCGATAGATCACTAAACACCTCCCAAGCTCCCCAAGTTTTCGTACCCTGTCGAGGATGGTGAACTCCCTGGGCGCGTGGCTGTAGACCCGGCACATGGCGTCCGTCATGTGCTTGTAGTCGTCGTCCTCCTCTCCGTCGGGCTGGTCATCCGCGCCGCCGCTACCACCGCCGGAGAGGATCATGTCGAAGCCTCTGTCCGGCCACCGTCGCCGGGCAGGCTGCTGCCCCGCCGCGGCGGCGCGGTAGTCCGGCGGCACGATGCTGAACTCCGACAGCGCCGGCTCGACGCTGCGGTACTCGGAGCCCTGCAGCCCCAGCGCGTAGGTGGCGTCCGGGGTGCTCACCCGCAGGTGGTTCGACACGCCGCACGACACCGCCATCGACGACGCCGCGGCGGCGTTCGTCACCGTGAGCTCCGTTGCCAGCGCCTCCGGGTGCAGCGTCACCACGCACCTCGCCGTCGCCGCGCTCCCCGGCGCCGACGACACGAGCTCGATCTGCAAACGCAACGCACCCGTGTCAAAATGACCTCCTCGATCGACGCATCAATCATGGCATAAATAATGGCAGCGTTCTGGGAACAGGCTCTAGTACCTCGATCTTGGTGCTGGGGTTTCCGCGGACGTCACGGAGGGACCACGATCCGCTCGGCGACCACACGGCGTCGTCGGCGCCGGCGCAGCGGAGGTCGACGGAGACGCCGCCGCGGATGACGGCGCGTCCGCCGGGGCCCTCGGCGACCTTGGTGTGGAGCACCTCGGTGACGGTGCCGTGCCACATGGCGGGCTTGTAGGACGTGACGAGGCCGCTGGGGAGCAGCAGGTGGGCCATGCTGCCGTTGCGCAGGGCCATCTTGACGGCGCAGCTGGCGCCCACGGGCTCGAAGGCCACGCCGTGGCCGGCGAACTCGGCGGCGAGGTACTCGACGTTGACGGGGGCGGGGCCCGCCGCTTCTTCCGCCGCAGTCTCCGACGCCAGCGCGCGCACCTGATGGGGAGCCGATGATGAACTCGCAAGCCGCGCTCTTTGGCTGCCGCCGGAGCCGAGCTTGGGGGAAAGGCACATGGTGATATGCTTCCTTGAGCTGGTGAGAGGGGTTGGAGTGGCATGGGGAGCTGCAGTGGCAGCAGGGCTGCAGTAGGCCGCCATGGCCACAGCTCTAAGCTCTTTGCTTGCAGGAATTGGTCGAGTGGTGAGTGGCAGAGTGTAGCCTTATCTGCAAGTGTGTCTCACAGAACAATCCGAAATCAAGCTTGAGATTGACAGGCCACAAGGTTGGGAAAGGATAGGGGAAATGCGAAATATCTCTTTGTTGGATTACCTTACATTCTAATAGGATATTTTTCAAGCTGCTTTTCTTTTAGACTTTTAGTTGGAAAATTCGTCGCCTGCTACGAAAAATTCACGCGGTTCTTATTTGGAGTATGAGTTTAAACATGACGTACGTTTTAAATGTGAATGTAATGGATAACATTTTTCATTTTTCCAAATCTAAGAGGCGCTGAATACTTGAATGCAACACACTTGCAGGCTAAACCATGACATTTTCCAAGATTTTAGAAGAAAAAAACTACGTGTCCAAACATGTTAGTGACGACGTTTTCATGCATCAGTATGGCAGGTAGCCTGTCTTGGGGGTTTGTTGGCGTGTGTTAGGCCAGCTGATATGTCCTTGCTACCCTGCTCTCAATGAGGTCAGAGGCCATCATCAGAATCTTGGACGAGTTCCAGCACGTGATGGAGTTGTAGCACCACACAGCCCCGTTCGCGCATGGTTTCTCTAACGCTAAAAAAAGCGATGATAATGGTCATAAAAACAGCGATGATAATGGTGATAAAAAAGCGACGATAATGATTCATAAGTGCAGTGCAGATGGTACACCCACCACCATCTTATTATTTCGGGACAGTACTAATTTGCCATCAGGGCTGGTGGTCCAGCTCGCCTTGCTGTCCAGAGCTAATCAGCTAGTAATTTGGAGGACATTTACATTTCTTAACCTGAATGGCAACGTATCCTATGGAAATCAATCTCTTCGTGGAAACTATGGAAACTAAAATCTGAGCCACATGATGTTGATCTAAAGGCGTGATCAGATCATGTGGGAGGGGTGATTTGCAAAAGTCCTTACAAATCACCCCTCCCACCTCCTGTGAACTTTGCAAATCACCCCTTCCACCTGATTTTAACGTGCCCTTGGATCAACATCGTGTGGTTCAGATTGAAGTTTTCATGGGAAGTTGGTTTCTACCAGATATGTCCTTAACCTGAATTGACTAAGTACATCGAGCATTTGTGATGGAAAACCAAAAGCAGGTATTTATATTCAGTCGTTATATTTTTTTACCGTACGGGTTGCCTACTACTGCAAAGTCTGCGACAGTTGGCAGGTAAAAAACTAATGACGATAAAAGTAATTGTTCACCATTGAAGATTCTGCTCCCAAAGCTCGAGGTTTAGCTAAGCTCTTGATCCACCTGCTCCCTTCCTCCTCTCTAGAACATCCTGTGGCATCTGATTTTTTTTTTAAAAAAAATGCCAAGCCTCTCTTTGCTCAAAAGACATAAAAAGTAAAGCCTCAATTAAAAATTGATAGTTTGATTTTTTATGAAATTGGAAATAAAATTGGTGGCAAGAGAAACGAGAAATAAAGCCATTTCCTTTTTATTTTACTTATTCACATTTTTAAAAATAGAATTGGTGGCAAGAGAATAAAACGAACTCTGTGCTGAATTTATATATGTACGTAATATTAACAATAAGTTAAAAATAACCACAAGTAACTAAAATATCTGCTACACGCCAACCGTTGTCACCTGCATCACACTGGAATCATGAAAATTATACTAAATTCGCAAGCACTTTTTTTTTTTCTATTCGTCAAAGGCAATCGTTCTTTGGATAATATATGACAGGTAGTTTGCACAATGTTCAGAATCAGTGCACATTCACGGGACACATTAGGTAGCCTGTCCTCTCAAAAACTAAAGACCAGTTGCTTAATTAAAAGATTAAGTAATAATTACCAATAATGATGCTGCTTGCATTGTTTTTCCGAAACGTTTTTTTTTTTTGAATTTGCAGCAGTGTCCTCGTCCATCTCGTCTTTTTTACATATCCGCCCCGCCAATAATAATCGCGGCTTGGAGGAGGCAAAAGGAAGGAAGCGCAGCGGGGAGCGCCAGACGGACGAGCCGAGCGCCACCGCCACTAGAAAAAGCCAGCGCCCAAAACCCTAGCTCCCGCGCAGATCCGGGGCTCCCGCGCGATGGCGGAGGGGGACGTGGCGGTGTCGTCGTCGAGGCGGCGGATGGAGGACGAGGAGGGGGCAGCGGCCGCGGCGGCGATGGAGGCGGACGCGAGGGCGGGGGCCAGGGGGAGGGGGGAGGAGGAGGCGGACGACGAGAACGAGGAGGGCGAGAGCAGCGACTACACGTCGGAGGACGAGGGCACCGAGGACTACCGCCGCGGCGGGTACCACGCCGTCCGCGTAGGGGACTCCTTCAAGCAGGGTGCCTACGTCGTGCAGTCCAAGCTCGGCTGGGGCCACTTCTCCACCGTCTGGCTCGCCTGGGACACCGCCCACTTCGTGCGTGCCCTAACCCTCTCTCGAGATTTCTTCGTGTTCAATTCAAATGATCCATGTTGTCGGTATATGCGAAGGGTCGATCTGGATGCGGTTTGTCTAGTTTCATGCGTCCGTTTGCCTGTGCCCACCAACCGTTCGTTCCTTTGCCGTATAGAGATACTAGAATGAATTGCTCATAAATGATAACTACTGTTTCATTCTTGATTCCCAGTATCGTACACAAAGCTTACGATTCGTTTTATTCCCTGCTGTTTAGAGATTCAGGCCACAATCTGTCTGATGTTTCTGGATTTGTTGATTTTGTGTGCAGAGATATGTGGCGCTAAAGGTGCAAAAGAGCGCTCAGCACTACACGGAGGCAGCCATGGATGAGATTAAGATCTTGAAGCAGATTGCTGATGGTGATCCCGATGATTCCAAATGTGTTGTTAAGCTTCTTGACCACTTCAAGCACTCGGGCCCGAATGGTAACCATGTTTGCATGGTGTTTGAGTTTCTTGGTGATAACTTGTTGACCCTGATAAAGTACACAAACTATCGTGGAATTCCCCTTCCGATGGTCAAGGAGATTTGTCGCCACGTGCTCATTGGCCTCGACTACCTCCACCGCACGCTTTCTATTATTCACACCGACCTTAAGCCCGAGAATATATTGCTCGTGTCTACCATTGACCCTTCAAAGGACCCTCGGAAGTCAGGTGTGCCCTTGGTTCTGCCTTCTACCAAGACGGAGGAGCCAACACCAAAGGTGCCTGCACCATCAACAAATGGTGGCCTCTCTAAGAACCAAAAGAAGAAGATCCGGAAGAAAGCCAAACGTGCAGCTGCTGCAACTTCAGAAGACAGCAGTGCTGTGGCATCTGCTGATACAGATGGGTCAGACGACAAAGGAGATCTAGGCACAGCAAATGAGGGCAGTCCTAGTCAGGATGGAGCTAAGAAGCGGGCAAAAGGAGATCGACAGGGTAACAAAGGGGCTAAGAAGAAGATGGCAATGGAGGCTGATCTACAGTGCAAGCTGGTGGACTTTGGAAATGCATGCTGGACATACAAGCAGTTCACAAGTGATATTCAAACAAGGCAGTACAGATGTCCTGAGGTTATACTTGGTTCCAAGTACTCTACATCTGCTGACCTATGGTCCTTTGCATGCATCTGCTTCGAGCTTGCCACAGGGGATGTGCTGTTTGATCCACATAGTGGTGACAATTTTGACAGAGACGAGGTATATCTATTTGTTTTCATTGCCTAGAGTTCAACTATTTTTGCATACTGTCCATAGCGTCATATCTAAATGTTGGGACTAGAGTTCTAATAGCTTTGACCTGTAGTTATGCTGAAATCTCAAAATCAATGACTGAGCCAGAAGCAGCTAAAATATGTTCTGAAGCACTATTTTAGTGTTACATGATTTACTTGTGTCCGGTAGTTGTTTTACTTCAGTGGGAACATTAACTACATATCCCATTTAAATTATATGATAATGAAATAAGAATCTGGAAAAGATATGCAATGCCTTTTGTGTTTTTAACTATGCAATCAATGTTCTGTACTCTTTTGCCCACATAGTAATTGGATTTATCAATTTTCTTCTGTATTTCGCATGTTTATGTGCATACATCTAGATAATTATCTTTCATACATACCTTTGGTTATATCTGTAATGACATGATTTTTGTAACTTTGCACTGCCACCATTGGTATCTTTGGATTACCCAGCGCAAGATCCTCTATTTTTAGCTGGTCACGGTAGGACAATAAGTTTATCAAGTTTGTGAAAATACAACTTTAGTGGTGGTATATGTTCATCATCATCTTCTTTTCTTTTATATACTACGTGTGCTCAAACCTAAAATTCCAACAAAATAGGATTTTTTTTTTGGGTGGGTGGGTGGGGGGGGGGTGATGTTCAAGTCCACACTTTGATCAATAATTATCCCAATAATATGTATTTAGAGTGTTAGTCAATGATTACGATTTTCTAACTATTAATTAAATATTATAGATAGATTTTTGGTCAGACCAGTCTCCTATGAAAATGAAAGAAGGGACTGAGTATTCTTCTACAATTTTGAACTGTTAATGTGTACCTGCAGTGATTTTTTCCCAGAAGTACCTTCACTGCTTACTGTAGCAGTGTAGCACCTCTGTTGTTTTTGGGTTAACCACTTTACACTTTTTATTTGCCCAATTATGAGTTATGATGCTAGATTTTAATCATGAAGTAGTCTTACATATCTACCACCTATCCATTATGAAGGATGCATTTACAATAGATAGTTTTGAGAAAGAAATGGCTTTCATAATATCCAAATTGCTTTTGTGCAAGAAATCAGAGTTGATGTCTGAAAAACAGACTACAGAGAATGGTTAGAAAACTAATTTAGGTACTAAGGTGATAGAGCTAGAAACTTCTGTTTCTTTTTGGCTACTTCTGCCTACAGTGAAGTTTGTTATTACTTCCTCTTGACTCGTGTTTTCTGCACCCTGAGTGACTGGGCTCAATGAGAATTTTGTTTGCTATTTCTCGTGTCCTGATAACAAGAATTGGTATTTGTATATCAAATCGTTTTTTCATGTATATGTTGTGTATGATCTTGGGCCACAGAGAATGGTATGGGATAAAAAATTCGTTTAATCTATAGTTTAAAGCATTTATCCTGTGGTTTAAGTTAACTGACCTCTGCAAGTTTGTTGGGTATCAACTGTTGATTATTTGTTGCATAAAAATATCAAGATTCATTTGAACAGCGTTTTGCATGTGCCCCCTAGACCAGTATTACATTTTCTAAGAAAATGATTTGACCTTTTCCCTTGGAGTTATATTCTGAGCAATTCTACCTAATGCAGGATCACCTTGCACTGATGATGGAGTTACTAGGAATGATGCCTCGTAAGGTAAATGATGTTTCATCTTTCAGTTCCCATAGCTTTATAAGAAAATACTGATAGCGTTCTTAATTATATGACAAAACGCTGTTTGTTTCCTAGATTGCCTTGGGTGGCCGGTACTCACGTGAGTTCTTCAACCGGTATGGGGATCTGCGGCACATCAGACGCTTGCGGTTCTGGCCTCTCAACAAGGTGCTGATGGAGAAGTACGAGTTCACTGAAAAAAATGCGAATGACATGGCAGATTTTCTTGTACCGATCCTTGATTTTGTCCCTGAGAAGCGTCCTACGGCTGCTCAATTGCTTCAGCATCCATGGCTTGATGCTGGTCCCCTCCGAAAGCAACCTACAACCCTGTCTGACTCAGCACCGAATTCAGCTGATGGTGTTTCAGAGAAGCAAAGGAAAGAGAATGAGGAAAGGGACGCAATGGCTGTAGAGCTGGGGAACATTGCCATAGATGGTGCCTCAACATCCAGGACAGCGAGTGATCCTCAACCAATCACGAATAAAGCAACCGCTATCCCTTCTAAGAAGTGAGATGCTGTTGATTTCACAACCTCAGTTCATCCTGTGTGAGAAACGGGTGTGTTTCTTTAGATTTGGAATATGTTAGGGATAGTTACCCGGGGGAAAAAAAGAGTAGGCAAAACAGTTCGTTGTATGGGGTTGGATGGACAAGTTTAGATTTGTTGGGGGCTGCAGAGGCCCTTGCGTTTTTCTTTCCTGAGAACTTATTCTTTTGTACAATTAGAATATGCAATTTTTTCAAGGCATCTAGTAGCATTGAAGGACTGAACAAAAATCACTTTTCTCATATTACTAGCTGTGAAAGCCTAAGGCTTTCTGGTAGGATTTGGTGCTTGGTGGTGAACCATCCGAAAGCAGGTGGACATCCGTGTTGAAGCCTGATTGCAACTGGAATGTCGCATTGCATCCATCTATTGCACGCGTTAGCTCCTACTGCACACACACATGTATACTGTCTGGGTTCTAAAAAAAGGTATACTGTCTGGGTGGAGCAGGCTGTTATCTGAAGCCACTGAAAATCACTGACATGTGGGCCGTGCAGTACGCCCAGCACGAGGCCACATCAATGGCAATTCAACAAATTCAAAACGGCCTTTTTTTTTTTTGGATAAAAACAGATTCAAAACGGTAGACGAAAGATCCAAATCAGGCGTGCGTGACGTCGTGCGGCGCGTGACCGCGACAGAAGGCCAGAAGCAATCCCGCATTCCCGCTCACGCCTGCAGCCAAAGCTAAACGCCCCAAAAATGTTAGTTTGTCTCGAACTCTTTAATAGGATCTTACCGACTAAATGTTAGTTTGTCTCGAACTCTTTGATAGGACCTTACCAACTAAGTTGTCTAACGAAACTCTCCTTGCTCTGTCTTGATTGTTTTTGCCATATGGTTTATTTTCAAAGGTTTCTAACAAGCAAGTCTTAAATATTAATACATTATTGTTATCAATATTGATCTTGTATGCAGTCTTATTCCCATCTTCCTGAACACCTTTGGGATTTTTTTTACCGCCACTAAAGTCATCGAATGATCCAGTAATTTGTAGCATCTCTTAACATATACATCGATGTTTCTACAATTTTTCTTTGTATTTTATCTGTTATCTAGCATTGTCTCTTTTTTTATTGCGACTTAAAAGTTCATTTTGTTATGTGCAGGTGGTTCTCAACAAATTTTCTGGGCGATCTCGCGGTTTTGGCTTTGTAACTTTTGATGAAAAGAAAGATATGGAGGATGCTATTGAAGGAATGAATGGACTCAACTTGGATGCTATCGAAGGAATGAATGGAACATCAGTTGATAAAGCTCAGCCACAAGGACCTGGTAGAGAGTAAGAGATCGTAATGGTGACCGTGATTATGATCGTGAGCGTGGGATCTCGTTATGACCGTGGCCGTGACTATGGTGGTGTTGGAGGTGGACGTGCACCACGTGGTGGCGGCGGTGGCGGGGACTGCTTCAAGTGTGGAAAACCTGGTCATTTTGTGCCAGGGAAAACAAACGGATAGATGCGCAGACACTCCTGATTCTCAAGCACAGTAATTTTATTATATTTTACCCTTATGTTGTACCCCGTTTTGTCATTTCAAATTACAACACTTATGTTGTTAACCCCTTTCAAAAACATATATGTTGTTACCGATATGACATTAGCATTCTTCATCAAAGTACCATTTTTTTTAGTAACTCATCAAAGTACCCTTAAATAATGGAAAAATAACAACAACAAAAAAAGACCACAAAAATAGCAAAAGTGCAACAGCTTGTGTCGTCTTTGCATTTAAAGCAAGAGTCTTTCAATCAGGAAAAACTAGCTTGTCTTGCTAACTACTATTATTTGTTCTCCGGAAACACATCCAGCCAACATGGTGTGTACGGAAAAGGCATTTGTATAGATTCAGTCGTGCGACGAAGGCTTAAGGAGCCCATGTCTTGGATCTTTGAGCAACTTAAATGGTAGGCGATCGCTCTTTCGGACCCATGATGAAAGAAGACAACCTCCTTGTAAGGATGGAACCCCAGGAAATCAATGTAATGGCCCATCAGCTCCAATATCCTATCCCGTTCGTCGACATCTCCGTTGCAGCCGCCAGCTTCGTCCTGAGACTTGGGATCATCCTCCATGTCAGAGCTCCACTCCATCTTGCCTTGGCCATCACTACTACAGAATCGTCTAAATCAAACGTCTCGTCACAGCCGGTTTTGTTGCAACCGGCTGTGAAGGGGCATCACAGCCGGTTGGATTACCAACCGGCTGCGTTGCTCTTATCACAGCCAGTTCTAGCCACCAATCGGCTGTGATGAGGGGTGAGGGCAACGCAGCCGGTTCCAGCTACGAACCGCCTGCATTGCTACTCAACGCAGCCGGTTGGTGGTTGGAACCGGCTCCGTTGAGGGCTCATCAACACAGCCGGTTCTAGCCACGAACCAGCTGCGTTGCTACTCATCGCAGCCGGTTGGAGCTACGAACCGTTTGTGTTGATCAACGCAGCCGGTTCTATATGCATAGGCACTTGGCAAATACAATTTTTGAAGCCCTAAATGTTGTCAAATTGAAAAGTGTTGAACTACAAAGTTGTATAATGTCTCAAGATGTAAAACTTTTATATTGGTCATTTGTTCATATGATAAACTGGTAGTAAAAGTGTTCACAAATCCTACATCTCTCATATAGGGTTTAGGGTATGAAACTAGAAGAGAGATGTACGATTAGTGAACACTTTTATTATCACTGTGTCGTATGAATAAATGACCAAAATAAAAGTTGTAAAACTCGAAAAGTTATGAAACATTATAGTTGACAATATTTTCATTTGAATTCGTATTGTCAACGATGGGGGTTACCCAACCGGCTATGATGAGTATCCTGTAGCAGTGCATCTTCCTTGTAGCCGTCTTCGTCGTCGTGGAGGAGGTACCGTAGGAGCCATGGCCCGTTGCCACGTTCACGGTAGCTCCTCCGTGATGGCAGCATGGCCCTAAGGTTCTTGTCACACCTCAGCACCCACTCCGGCTGGTCGTCTGACGACTCGTCGAGCCACCAAACTTGAAGGTGGCAATTGCAGACTAACGCACAGTACACCCCGGCCTTTGATTTCCCAATATGATAAAACCAAGGATTGTTCTCATAACTGCACTCGGGCTGTTTTATCAGGTGGTATGTGCCAGTCGATGTGTTTATCCTAGCAAAGAAAGAAGCACCAAACGGTTAAGCAGTTAAGCTAGCTAGCTAGAGAACACAATGCTAGCTGCTAGCATATGAGATGATGACGATAATTAAAAAAAAAAGGCAGTTAATTACCTCACCACAAAGCCGTTCTGGCACTCCACGTACAGTCTTCCTCGGCAGAAGATGCTGCAAGCGTTTCTTCCTCTGTGGAAGTGGTAGTACTGTGACTGTACGTCGGCTATGGTCCCAATGGGAGGTCCATGGCCTTCCCGGACGAAGGTCCTCTCCTCCCACAGCCCCGTCCTCGACGAGAAGACGCGCAGGACCCATGGCGAGGGCGGCCATTCTGATTCCTTCAGCTGCTGGCTCAGTGGGTAGCAACCAGGAAGGACCTCTGGGATCGAGACCACCTCGTAGTGTAGCGCCATGGCCGGGTCGAACACGAGGAACATGTTGTAGCAGAACTCCGGCAGGTCCGGCGCTGGAGGCTCGGGCAGGCACGCCCACCGCCCGGTGGCCGGGTTGAGAACGAAATCATCCAGCAAGAGCAGGCCGTTGCAGTGGTCGTTGATGCCCAAGTCGAGCTCCATCGTGTCCATGGCTCGGAAGATGCCGCCGAGGTCGCCGCGGATCGCCGGCGGCGAGCTCGGCCGGGCGAAGAGGAGCGGGAACATGACGTTGTTGGCACGGAGGAAGATGCCCCCGAGCGAGCGCGGGAGGAGGTCCGCGCGTAGGAGGCGGTGGCCGTCGATGGCGTCGCGCCATGACCTGCAGACGCGGCGGGACGTGGCGAGCCAGCGCGGCGATAGGCGGGCGAGAACGAACGCCAGGAGGTCATCGGGGAGCACGTCGGCCATCCGATCCGGTCGCGATCGCGGCTGTTACGGGCGTTTGGATTGATCTGTTGAGGTGCAATGCAACCGCGAGGTGTGTCTCGTCAAGCGGGCGCGCTGGGTTTTTGGCAGCTCATCAGGGATGGAAGAGGAGTTGGGTTCTGTTTCGCCACGACAGTACGATGCGGTGATAAGAGTCCGGGCCGACAAGGGGAAAAAAATGGCGTGCGCCCCGGGCTCACGCAACCCTCTGTACGCCCCACGTGTACACCGAGACGATCTGACGGACTAGGCTTCTGCCAGTCCGTCCAACCCCGGTCCCCTCCGATACTGCCCGGCTCGGCTCCGCCTCTGCTCTCCTCTCCTCGTTCTCCTCGGCTCGTGTCCTTTCCTCGCTTTCACCCTCGGTCAGCTACAGATGCGCCCCATCGCGGCATCGCCGGAGCGTCTCGGCGTCCCTCGCTCCTGCTCGGCGGAGCCGCCTTCCTCGTCGCCCGTTTCTGCTTCCTCCTCGCCGGGCCGCCCTCCCTATTGCCCAAGTCCTACTCCGCCCGGCGGCGCCTCCTCCCCGACAAGCGGCCCGGCCTCGCGTCGCCCATGGCCGTTTCCCCTCCGTGGCCGCTTCCCCGCCCGCGGCTGCTGCTGTTCTGTTCCCCGTCAGTCCTCTGCTTTCTGCCTTAGTCTGCTCTCTCTATCGAATTGGCTCTTCTTCCTCTCCACGACCGCCACCAACAGCAGCAACACGGATCTTCCATGAGAGCAGAAGATGCGATGTCTTGAAGGCCAACAACACTAGTCATGGAGTGTGCTCGTTGATGGTCCTCCTACTTAACCAATGCAAATAATGCATAATGCAGTAAAGTATAGGATACAAATATACAAAACAAAGCACGATCGTCTGTCTCAGATCACCGTCCGGCAGGACCTTGCAACGACGCTGACTTCAACCGCTGGACGATTGCTGTCACGAGGACATCGAAACTAACAAAGATTATGAATTTCTATCATATGATTGCAGTGAAAAAGTTGCGCCATCAACTATGGTACAAGATTGCACACGATTTTGATGATACATAAAAAAAATGTCGTTGGAGTGATTGATACATTAGTGATCCAATTGCAGTCAACAAGATCTATAAAGATTGAGACATCGGTGGAGTCTGGAGCATATCAGGGAGCACCTCGAGCATATATGTGAACAATCCGCCGAGCAAGAAGATGAACACGAATGCGAGCAGGATCTTAGCGATGTAAGCATACGTGCTCCTCGGGGTCTCCGTGGCAACGGAATACTTCTCGGCCTGTTTCTGCAACAATTAACAGAGCAAAAAAATTAAGGCCTTCTCATCCATGCTGAAATGATCAGCTCTTGATTCTTCAGAAAAATAAAATAAAAGTTTTATACTCAAGGCGACAGCAGGATGCTTACCATGTCAGCGTGGTGGATCCCGGGCGCGTCTTGCGCGGTGACGGTCTGCAGCCGCCAGCCGCGGCCGTAGTCGGCGAGGGCCGCGCTGGGGCCGAAGCTGACGGGCTCCTCGCCGTCTCTGACGGCCTCGACGTGCAGCGCCGGCGGGGCCCCCGGCTCGAGCTTGCGGTTGATGGCGTGCATCGCGTATCGGGCCGTCGTCCCCGCCGCGAATCGCCGGACCTTGCCGGAGCTCCGGCACGTCACCTCCAGGAACTGCCCCGACGGGTACAGAAAACGCACGCGCGCCGTCAGAATTGCTGGCTCGGCGAAAGAGAATCCCGGTCTAGGCAGATGGACAAAGCTTGGCGGGGAATTTGGTATTTGGACGGCAGGAAGGAGAGCTGACTTACAGGCGGCGGCGGAGGAGTCGGAGGGCCGGAAGCGCCGTCCTTGCCCGGCGGCTCCGCGGCTTCAGGCTGCTGCTGCCCCCGCCGCTCCATAGCTCGCGTGGGCTCGTCCTCCCCTTCGGATTTGTGACGAGCTGATGGTGATGTCGCGTGGCGTGGCCTCTGGTTATGGTTGACTTCCCTTTTGGTTTTGGGTCATTGCCTCATTGGGTGGGGTGTCGTGGGCGTGGCCGAGGCCGAGGCGGAGTTGACTTCCCTCCGTAGCATTTTGTTCCATTTTCCTTTCTTGTTAACTTTTTTTTTTCTGGAATGAACACGTTGAGAGGTACGGAGTACATACCCACCTGATCAAACAGCTCAGCCTCGTCAATTTTTTTCTAGGCAAATCAAAGATCGGGGTGTGCTACCATCAGGTCACGTCTAAAGGTGCCGACTTCAAGTTTGGCGCCTCAAATGAGTCGTCGTACGCGTGCTGCTACGAGGAGATGACGAAGGGCAGCTGGTCTGGACTCTGGAGTGCAGCTCAGACGACTGCACTCCAGGATATGCCTGGAGAGTGGAGACTGGAGTTGGGGCTGACGACTGCAGCTGAGATGACCTGGATATTGGATAGGTATTATCGGGCTAAAAGATACTAGCACTAACCTTCATCGAGTTCCTCGATTCCATCCATACAGTGGGACTGTCGTCCTGCATCACTCGCACGACAGAGCTATCGCCAATCATTTAAATTGCTCAAAGATTCAAGATATGGTCTCACTAAACCTACGTGGCCCTAACTGAACTTACAGAAGTGACTTCCAAATACACACCATGTTGGATGAGAATGTTCCCTGAGAACGATTAGTTTAGATTTAGAATGTATGCAAGAGGTTGAAGTGTTGAACACCGGGCATGGCCAGCACGCAAGTTGCTCGAGAAAAAACAGTATTTGAGACTTACTTCTTGCTAAAGAGAGAACTGGTCCAAACAATAAAAAGGTCATTGAGACTTCATTCATTTTTACATAAGTACAATTCAACTGTTATTTTCCCTTGCTAGTGTACAATATTACCCAGAAAGCAGCTGAAAACCTGTAGCCTAACAAAATTTCTTCGCTCTAGAGGGTAAAAAAAAACTACAGCGGTGTTTGTATGACTGTGTGATCAGTATTTGCTTGCCATGGACAGGACGCCATGATTGCTCTGTGTCCAAGTCCCTCTTGGCTCTTGAAGAGCAAAGGAACTCCTCGTGCAAAAACAACCCGGTATCACCAATTCTGTAACTGTGAGGCCACACTCTTCACCACTGGATGATAACCTGTGTGCAAGTATTTCTTTGCGTTCTCTGAACCAGGCTGCCCCAGCCATTCGTCATATAATCTTTTCGTGATGGGGTTATCGAAAGGATTCGAAATTGTTACCTGGTACATATGATACACAGTTAGTGGACGTGCATAACTGAAATAAAGTAAACAATTTGTATAGGACTGTTAAATGACAGCTAAGAAACGCTTGGGAGTTGTAATTTATTTCACATTTGAGGACAAAATCGCATGGCAAAGTGGAGCATACATAGTATATTATTCAAAAGAAAACAGAAGGATAAATATCATGGAATAACTGGTCTGTAAGTTCAGGATCATTCAGCTCATCAAAGCTACTAGAGATAAAAATAGAAGCTCTGACAGTTGACCAGATGGCTTTACTTTCCCTCTATTGAAAGGGGGGCAAAATCACACAGTATGAGTAGCACGCTGGAAAAAGCTAACGACATTAGGCAAAGAAGCAGCCCAAAGCAAATAAGAAGTAAACTAAAATACAAGTGCAGAAGAGAATAATGACAGAATAAAATGTAGATCATGAATTCAAACATGAAAATCTCAAGTAATGCCTACGGGTGTATCAACTACAAGTCCATGTCTCTATATTAATGCGGATTAGGATTATTTTAGGTCAAGACAAAGAAACAACGCTGATAAGCAAGTTGCCTTGTAATGTAAGGGTTTCAGTCAGTAGCATACATCTTGTGTGTACACACTCTCCAACTGCTGGATAAGCTCCTTGGCGGATTGGCCTTGAACAGGCTTTATTTGACCTCCCCCATTCAGGCAACCTGCAGAACAGCAAGAAATGCATAATAGAGGATATCAGATCCAGAGATCCTAAACTTTGAGACTTGTTTATTCAAACTTACAAGTAACATGCGAAGACATGTCACAATGAAGTACCTGAAGGACACGCCATAACTTCAATGAAGTGGTATTCACATTTTCCCATTTTAATCTTCCTAACAATATTCTGCAGATTCCTGAATCCATAACAAAGTGCAAACTTCAAAACAGGTTTGCCCTCCACCTGCTAGCACAAACAGCATTTGTTAATTGTTACACACATACTGCAAGTTCACTCTAGTTACGCAAAGGAGTCGATGGCTTTCTGCAACTCATCGTGGAATGAGCCTACCTCCAATGTAATTTCACGAAAATCTGAATTTCGCAAGATTCTGAAATCAACAGGACCCTCTATTTCTCTCTTGTAGATTGCACGTGCTGCATGGCGAAAGACTATTTCAGCATAACCCCCTGAGCCTCCAGAAACCCCATATAGATTGCCTTCCTCATCAACATTTGTTAGCCTATGATACAATGAGGCAGAATATATGTCAGTTCTGCGATAAATTAATCTGAACAAAACAAATAAGTACGTTAGTATACCACATGATAATTCCATGGAGCTTTTTTTCATCGCAGTGAGTGGTTAAAATAAGGTTAGCTTAAATTTAGAGACATGAGCAACAACCAAACAGATTATGACTAATACTCCTGCATTTGACAAGGCATTTTATGTGTATAGAGCTATGGGCACAGAACGAAACAACAAGCACATGGACTTACAATCTGTCCAAGGAAGATTCCTCTAGTGTCTTGAAATCGATAGATTTGGACTGCATAAAGACAATAATCATGAGTGTCTACCTAGGTTTTCATATACATAATACAAGCGAGAATAAGAAAGAAGTTGGCAACCTGTATCAAGTCTAACACTTCACCAGTTGTCAGTACTGAATCCACCTCTGTGACTTCTTTACCATCTACTGAGAAAACGAAATCATCCCTGACGGCTTCTAGCTTCTTATCATAGCATGGCATCACAGTAACATGATAGACATCATATGGCCTACATACAAAAAAAAAAAGGTTAAAAAGTCAAATACCAGAAAGTAGCAGTACATAAAGACAGGTTAAGTTTTCAAAATAATTAGCGATCCAGGCAGAGTGTTTCACATGTTAGATGGGCTTATAGCAAATGGAGGATGTTAGCCTACTCAACAAAAGACAAGAAGATTATGTTTGAACATAATGCATTAATGCTCCCCATTTTTGGCTTTAATACAAAACTTCCACCGTTGTTGAGGCAGAGTTATACAGGTAGTTGGTTAAGCTGAAGTGGACAAAGTCAATGGCTCAAAGCTTTTGAAAGGGAAGTAAGAACCACACGAGTGGGCCTCAGCTATTTTTGACAAAATTTGGAGTTTTTTTTGTTAAACCAAAACTTCCACATACTCAATGCAAAGAATTCAGTCAACTCGTTAACTTGTATCAACATTCTTTTGTGAAAATTTGGATTACCCACACAATAAATCATGTATTAATAATTGGCACTAAAAACAAATATGTCACTTGTGAAATTATAACTTTTGCAAACATAGTACTGCCATGTTGTATCAGACACCGTAGAAGGCAAAGAGAAATTCTGTGCCTGTAGGAACAAATGATTTCAAGGTCTATTCAGAGCAGAGGCAAAATACTCACTTGAGACCTAATTTTTCAACCACATGGTGCTTAATGGCTGCACCAATCGCCTGTTGAGGGCTCTTCACAGATGAGATATAAGGTAGGATGTATGACCCAAGAGTCTTTTCAGCATAGCATATCCAACCTGCGAGAGGAAGAGGCTGTGACACTCACATATTTGCAAGCAAATCCGGTACTTATTTCTGAAGAAAATGCAGAAAAGGATATCTTGCATAAGTATTATGCAACATCACAGCATTTTGAAACACATAGTACATAACAGTATCATATGTCATGTTCCCAAATTTTTAACAAAAAAATTACCTGGGCATGCTGAGGAAATCATTGGAACATTGGCTCCAGCTTCTTGGCCACTAGATGATTGATTTTTCTGATAACGTGATACAAATTCATTGCACGCTTCAATAAGGGATAGATCTCGACTTGAGCTTGTGTCATAAACGGCTTTGACACCCATCGATTTGAACAAAGCAGTAAGTTTTCTGAGAACCTGAAATTTAATGAGTTACAAACTGCTTAGTTATCATAATTAAAGTGCAACCTCACGATACTACGACAAAAATGACTTGAGGGAAACATCTATAAAAGCATATGAGCCAGGATGATGCTTCTGACAAAGAAATGGATGTGGGAAGCCCATATAATTACCTGTGATTGAGAAAGACCAAAGAATGCAGCTAGTGAAGCTCTTGACTGGGGAGACACTGATACAATGACAGTTTTACCAGAGTTTATGCGAGCAATGAAGTCACCCAAGCTTTGCTTCTCCAGCATAACCGTCTCTGCTGATGTTATACAACCACTAAGATAAAAATGTAACAGTCAGCATTCATTGAATCTAAGAAGGTTACTTATTTTAGAACTAATTTGAAGAACGGAAAAGGAAAAGAAAAAACCTGCATGCCAGACAGTCCTTTAGTGAAATCTTGACTGCTTCTTCTGGAGGCTTTGTGCTCACCACAATTTCCTTTTGTTTGATCTGTAAAACATCAGTGTCAAGAATAGCAGAATGGTTTGCAAAAAGTATTAGATGACGAATCATATTACGAAGTTCTAGTGATGCAGATGTGAAGCTAATTATCAGCAGAAATGTACACAGGTGTGTCCTTAGCACTCTCAATCTGTGCAATGCGGAAGGTTTCATCCGGTAGGCTGACACTTCTCCTAACTGATCTGATAGGAGTAGAATAAAGCTAGAGATTTCTTAGAGCATGTTGTAAATGTCTTGCACCATACAAACAACCCCTTTTGCCAAGATACAAAATTATGGAGAAGCTGTGCTACTCTCTATTACACAAGTAGGGCAGGTACTTTTTTGTTTGCACCTAAATAGCAGACATTGAACTTTCAGCTTGGTGGTACACACATTTTCGTGGAGAATGGAAAGCATACAAGTTTGGGATTTAGTGTAAAACAGTAGGATCAAGGTATTTAGCATTCTCAGTGCTTTCAGAGAACAACTCAGCATTACAGAACAACAATACTGCTTATGATCATCACAGGCTATAATTTGCTCCCTACCCACTGAAGAACATGTAAGACATTGTTGGACTAAATAATACTTGACGATATAATTAACAGTTAAAATATAATTTTTGAAGGAAAAACTTATTTATACTAATTATTAGTTTTTTAACTGTAGCAAACACAAGTTTCGTCCTTGCATTTTATCGCCGAGAAGCAAACATTAAAGACAAAGTAATTTCATTTCGTTCCCCACTTTTTTTGTTATTTGCCATGTCTTTGCCTGCCGCGCACAGGCCTACAGCTCGACATCACTACATAGACATATTGGTAATACAATCACGCACCTTCTAGAATTTGAAACCAGTATGGTGGAGCTCAAACTGCAGTCAGCTGTCAGCCCAAAGCCGGTGCATGTATCCGGACAAACAGGCTAGGGTAATAAACAACGAAACCTGGCGGAGAGAGAGGTGCCAGTACCGGGAGGCGGCCGGAAGAGGATGACTTCTTGTTGAGGGAGATGATGCAGTCCTGCGAGGGGGCGATGAAGTCGTTGAGATCCGACGCCTGCAGCGCCGGCGAGAACTTGCTCGACGACATCCCGGGCCGGACGGCCCGCGACTGACTGACGGAGCCTTCGGGGTTCTCCGCCTCTGGAACGAGAGGAATCAACCCGCGCCGCGTAGACTGGACACAAGCGGCGGGGCGCCGGTCAAGCCGTGCAGCCCAGCTAAGTCACGGCGGTTGCCTCGCGGAGAGCCGGAGAAGGAAGGGAGAGGCGAGACCAAGGTGCGGTATCTGGAGGGCGGGAAGCAGGCAAGCGGCGGAGCTCCGCAGGTAGCGGACGGCGCGGCGGCGAGGAGCGGCGGCGGATTGGTTTCAGGTGCCGGCACGGTTAGGCGGCCGGAGAGGGGAGAGGAGGGCTTCGTGTTGTTTCGGGCTTCCGGTTCGAGCTGGTTTGTCAAACAACACGACTCGGAAAAATGGCAAGCGGCAAAATGGGAGCGTCGGTTCATCCGGATAGAAAAAGAAAGAGAAAACGGAAAACTAAAAAATGTTGAATTAGAAAATTTCGAAAAAAAATTCATAGCAGAACCACGATCAAATACATGTACTCCTACAAGCATAGATTTTTATTACAATTAGATTCTAGAAGGCATCATTTACTTTGTTGGGCAAGCTTTTATTTATAATGATAAAACAGAGCCGGATGATGTCGTTGCGATAAGATAAGAGGAGGAGAAGATAGATATCGATTCCTCTCCGCTGTAAAGTGTAAACAAACTGTCAACCAACGATGGTCGCGCACTCATGTGACGTTGCCAATATAAAATAGAAATAAGCAGAACCAAATAGAGCCAACCAGATGACAAGCTGCATCATTATGATATTCTCCAAGCTCCATACAAATTGGAGCGGAGAAAGCGACCCGGGAGAGCCTCATGTCCTCTCGAGCTCGAGCAATGCATAAACAAAAGCACACGCCGTGGCGGCTCGGGGTCTCGCCGCGCGTCTCGTAGTCGTAGCTCGGTTGGGGTGGAGAACACCGACCCGGCCGCCGCTTCGTCATGGGTGACCGCTCCGTTCAGGCACGGACCGTCGTACAGGTTCATTGTTCATCGTTAGACAAGCCAAGTTCAGGCACTGCTTCTATCACCAGTTTGTCAAATTTACTCAAACCACCCACACCTAAACTATCGCTCACTCGTGTACTGGATGCCTGAATCTCATTTTCTTTCCATTTTTTTGTGCGTGTGCACGTGACCAGTTCTATAACAATTTAACCCAAAAAAAAATCACCGTTTCCTTTGGTTGTTCTTCGAGTGCCGCCTGGGCCTGGTGAGCAGCTTGAGCATGCTGTCCGTGAGGTCCAGCGGCGAGTCGTCGTCGCCCTGGTCCTGCTGCTTCACGCCGGAGGTCTGCGTGAGCCACCCGAGGGCCTCGATGGCCGCGTCCCGCTCGGCGAGCTGCTTGTTCCGCTTCGGCTTGCCCACGAACTGCATGCCCTTGAACTCCACCATGGCCCTAAACTCGTTGGTCTTGAGGTGCTTCGTCTTGTACTTGGGCGGGGTGTGCCCCGCGCGCATCAGCAGCGTCTGCAGCAGGCTCTTGGGGTTCATCCCGTCCTTGATCAGGTTGCTCTTGCCGTCCTCCTCCTCGGGGCTCCGAAGCCTGGCACGGCTCGTCTCGCGCCCGAACACGAAACGGCCCTCGCAGAGGTCGCCGGCGGCCAGCTCCTGCGCCGCGTATAGGATGTACTTGCCTTCCTTGTGGATGTCAAAGTTTGGGTCTTCAAGCTGGAGTTGAAAACAAAGTCAGATCAAACAACACAGTGAATATACAGCTAGACACGAGGTTCAGTGGAATGTGAAAACTGGAAACAAGCACAGACGACTAGACGAGTACTCAACTACTGTCTTTTGTCGCACGTACTGCAAAGTTGTTATATAATTTGCGAACACAGCAATGTAAATAAATGCCTAAAGAAAATCTACCAGATTCTTTTGGGGTGTAAACTTCACTGAGAACATGACTCACCTTCTGCTGTATAAGTTTATCAAGTTCTTCTTTAAGTTGCAAGTAGCATTCAGACAGGCTGGGGTCCATAAAGAAATCAACGTAGCCATCGAGCATCTTCAAGTGCCCACCCTATAACATATACGAGTTAGAAGGAAAGCCGTACGACATAGTAACATAAACACAAAAATGACATGAGAAAACAATCCATTAAGACAAGACAATGTACCATGCTTCCTTTTGTGACAGCACCACCAAATAAGATCAGTATGGAGTCTGATACTCCAGTTGAATCACGAATGAAGACAGCATTCACCTTCACCTTCTCACCAAAGACCAGCCATGGATACGGGATGGTCTGGTACTTTGCATTCACTGAGTTCTGAATTAAGAATATGACAAAAATCGTCTCAGAAATCATAGTAGCGGTTTAGTCTCCTTTAAGACTAACTTTAAAATAGGGCACTACAGATGAGAATTTAGATTTTGGAGATCTTCTAGTATGCACTTACAGCATAAAGAAGAACTTGGCCATCATCCATAGTCTTAAAGGACATTGAATTTTCTCGATGCTGCAAAGGCAAGACAAAATAGAATGGGTTGAGCTGTCAATTAAGCTGTATCAGAACAGAAATTTACAGTATAATTGCCAATAGTTGTTTACCACAACAGATGCTATCCCAGGAAAAAGCCCAGAACATATGATGCCACGGACCAATGATTGATTATGGCTCAAACTGTTATTTATATTTGCATCAGTGTCTATCAAACCGGAATCCTTTAAAATATAGCTGAATTGCTTCCGAAGTGAGTGAATAGCTTGTAGTGTCTGAGCAGAAAGGAAATTTCTCCAACAGTATTCATAAGCAGACCCTTCTCTCTCTGCATCCTTCCATCCTTCATAAGCCCGAACAAGGGCCATATGATCACTATAATCCTTTGCTGAGAATCTTGATTTCGCACTTCCAGCCAGCTATAAAGTACAATATCAAGGTCTTTAAAAAATGTATGATAAAAAGGTTTTTTCTTATCTGCATGCAAATAAGCTTCTTGCTCGACAGAAAGCACAATGATGCATTTTCAGCACTAAAATCTTCCTTACCTATTTCTCATAAAATCATTTTTTTTAAAAAAATGTAAATAAAGATTCAATTCACGACCAATATCAGTGATATAAATTTCAATAGTGAAGTCGAAGGCTTACATCCTTTTTGTCCTGTGGCAACAGAAAAGGATCCCGAACACTCAGTCCAGCGACTACAGTAAGTACAGGGTCTATGCAGCGAAAAACTGCACCCATTATAAGCATCTTTCCCAATTTCGGATCAACTGGAAGCATGGAAAGGTATCGTCCTACAAAGTTTCATAAGGAAATATTAACTCAGTGCTAAAATGTTACTGCAAACGTTAGTTCTTGCGGGACAGTAACAGATTAAGCATACCAAGATCAGTAAGGTTCTCGTTTCCATCTAATGCTCCAATCATCTTCAGGAATTCCACTGCATTTTGGACCTACATACATTTATCAAGTGTAAGTGGAAAGATGTGAACATCAAAAGAATGATCCTTTACTGCTAAAGAGAGAAGAAAAGAGGAATATTGAAATGTCAAAGTAATTTAAAGACATACAGCTAGTGGTTCAGGAGGCTGTAAAGCAGCTGACAGGAACTCCCCAATGCTGCCAACTTGCAAACTTTTTATCTGCAAACATAATGAATTCAAAGGAGTTCTAAGAAGCTCTGGAAGCTGATAGTCTGCAAATGCATCATACACACATCTAGGATAGAGATGATAGCATTCTCCAGGTTGCACACGGCCAGCTCTGCCCCTCCTCTGCATTAAGATAATGGAGACACTATAAGAATCATCGTGATTCACAAATATGACCGTGCATGATCATGTACGTATCAAGAGGTTATGATTGAACTTTTCACTGTTGGAATTTCTTTCGATTATCACTTTGTTTTATCCTTATCATTCTAACCAGTGACAAATTTGTATTGGCTACTACTAAATTAGAACAAAAGAACACTTGATTCAAGACAGGTTTGTGAGAGAAAGAGATGTGCAGGTGGAGGAATTATGAACAGTTATTAGCTTGTAATCAAATTAAACAGAGATAATCCAAGATGTCAAAGCTGAAAAAATAAGTCTTACAGTCTGGATGTTACAAATGAGAAAAGATCTTTAAGCTGGGCTTTTAATTGAATAGAATCCTCAAATTTGAATTAAAGAAAGGATCTACCAATCAAAGATGAGACAACAAAGCAGAAGCTAAGCAATCACCTGACGAGCAGAAGCTTTTGAAATCCACGAGGGGAGTAAGCATGGGGTATTATTTAGAGCATCATATGTGGTTTCCTTTGCTTTGCCACAATCCACAACAAAAACAATATCATTTATTGTAATACTTGCTTCTGCCATGTTTGTGGCTAGGACTACCTTACGGACATTAGGAGGTGGCTTCTCAAAAATAAGCCTCTGTGACCAAAAAGATACACACAAAATTAGCCTTGTGAAACACAGAAGAGATGCTTAGGAAAAACAAAGAGCAAGCAACTAACAAACAAGATTAGTCTGCTGTGTATGATATGTTAGACAATACATGCGTATCGGATTTAGTTGCATAATCTAGCAGTATAAAGAACATCACTTTATGCCAGATTACAGCAATTACCTGCTCAGCAGTAGCCATTGAACCATGGCATGCAAGCAGCAAAACTCTATTTGGATCACCTAGCAACGGGTGTGCTTTCAGTTGATCCTTCAGGCAACTAATATCGTCCCATCCAGTCATGAAAACTAAAACAGCACCAGGTCGCTCTTTGCGACATATGTGGCACAGGACCGCCTCTATGAGGTTGAACCCAATGCAATCAGGATTCCAATTTGCTAGAGAGTCTCGCGTCCTGGAACCATATGTCTCAAAGCTTGAATTTTTCAGGGCATCCTGCATGGTATATTAACAGTATTAGAAGAGTGTTGAGCAGGAATTACATTCATCAATCCTATGTTTTGGACAAGTACCTCAACAAGGGTAGTAATTTGATTTTTCCTTTTTCTAGGCAACAGTTGTCTCTGAGTTTTCCAGACTTTATCTTGGCCATAGTCATCAAGTTGATTGCTTGACGTCAATTTGTAGCCTGACCTCTCCAATATATCTTCCAGAAAATGTGCCCTCACTGGATGTGTGAATCCCTGAATTAGCATTCAAGAGAACAGCATAAGTGTACGATAAGTGCAGCTTTGTCAGAGTTCTTGAAGGTGGAAAAGAAACAATTTATACAATATGAGTGATGATTTCAGTACAAAAAACGCAATAACTCACAGGAATGTGGATAGTTGGTGCTCCTCCAAAATAACTTGAAAACAGCTCCGCATTTAGAGTAGCACTCATCAATATCAACCTCAAATCACGGCGCCGTGATAATAGATCTTTCAGTACAATCAACAAGAAATCTACAAAACCAGTGCAATAACAGAACAATGGTTATCAGCTGAACATGGATAGAACCTCAATGAAAGGAAAGGGAGCAATACCAATATGGTATCTAACCTTCATTCATGCCCCTTTCATGTATTTCATCAACAAACACATGAGTCACACCATTCAAGTTTCGGTCACTCAGCAACCGTCTTAGTAAAATACCACTGGTGCAGAAAAGCAAATGTGTGTCTTTTCCCTTAATTCCTTCCAATCGAACTTTATAGCCAACCTATTAAAAAAGCTAGTATCGTATGCAAATACAATGGAGAGAATCTAGTAAGGACTTTTGTCCTTGTTCCTTACACATATTATAGATGATTATAGATGAGTTACAGTAGCGAAGTTGACGAAATAAATTACGAACTTACTGATTCACCAAGGTTCTCTCCTCTCTCAGTGGATACTCTTTCTGAAACTGCCATTGCAGATATTCTTCGTGGCTGTGTACAAATTATGTTACAAAAGGCACCTCGGCCAGACTCTATTTCCGACTCCAATACAAATTGAGGCAGCTGTGTTGTTTTACCACATCCTGTCTCCCCAGAAATTACTATAACCTGGCATTGCACGATGGTGCCAGATAAAAAAAAGTTTACTAACGATGGTTTCAAGGGTTCATATGGGCTCATGGACATAGATGCTTTTCCAGGTTATTCAACAAGCTCGCATACCTGATTGCGTGCAATGGCTGCTAGAAGCCTTTCTTTGTCCTTGTATGCTGGAAGTGATTTCCGGAACTCTAGCATCTTAACTCCTTCAGGTGATTCCTGTTTTATGAGCACGCAATGAATTTTTTACAAAACAGCAAGCACAGAGCTATGAATGCTGCAGAAGGCTTTTGTAAATTGACCCTGTCAATCCCTAACATGAATACAGAATTATTATGCATATGAAACATGAACACCTGCCAACTTCTCTGAAAATTGCGCATCCGAATGCTCTTCCTCTGAAGAATCTTCTCCATGACTGACCTATCAAGCAGAGAATCATGCTGCTCGTCCATATTCACATTGTCAGCCTTCTTATCAACCTCAGAATAACTTTCAGTGTTGCCACCATTTCTATCAAGTGACAAGAGTGCACGGTCTAGATGCTCCTGAACAAGTCCTTCAACTCTCCGCTGCAAGCTCAGCGGGATTACCACCTGTTTGTTTCCACGCAGAGTAAATCATAAACATCCCCTAAAGCACTAGCAATTTGAAATGCAAGTAAGACATATGGTCTTGCCACTGAATTGCATTGACAAACCTCTCTTTGTGGTCGCTTGTCATCCAGGTCCGGCCTGTAGTTCGGCAATGGGACCTTGCTGGCAACTATGACCCTCCCGTACATCTCACTGCCATTCCACACCCCCACCAAAATAGCATTCACAACATGAAGTTCAATTGCTTTTTCCAACAAGTGCGTGGGGAATTGATAGCCAGAAGGTGAGAAATGGCAGCACGAAACCTGTAGAGCCCCATCCTCTTAGCGAGGTTAGCGATCTGGTCATAGTCCCGGCGGTCCCTCCGGTCCCTGGAGATAATCTCCTGCTCCTCGGCGTTGCGCTGCAGCATGCTCAGCTTCCATCTCCACTCGTCAATGTTCACCACCGACGATGACGGCTGCACGTGGCGATCAGAAGTCATTGAGAGTCAGCGAACAAACAGGGAAAACCAGTCAGTCACACAAACATATCATCCGTGCGCCTGCGGCTGTGGATGAAGTACGAACCCGGAGGTCCTCGTACTCGTGGTCGTACTCGTCGTCGGAGAACTGCTCCACGGCGCGGCCTCCGCCGGTGAAGCTGCAGAGGGAGCGGCGGGAGAAGCCATAGAGGAGGCGGGGGTGGAGGAGGAGAGCCTCGAGGGAGATCGGCGGCAGGCGGCTGGGTGCGTTGGTAATCGGGACGAGGAGGATACCCAGCCCGCGACGCAGGCCGCGGCGCATGCTCCCTTGTCTTGCTAGTTCTCTACTGTGGCGGCGGCATGGCAGGGGAGGGGAGGAGCTCAGTCCAGGGAGGCCGGCGTTGGGGAAGAGAGCACAGCCGCACAGGAGAGTAAACGCGCGGCGGTGGGCTCATCGTAGCCCTTGAGATTTGGGCTCAAAGATTTGTGCTCTCTCGTGGGCTTCGAGGTGATAGCATGTCCAAAATGGGCCTGCATATTTCTTAGCAAAAAGTCCTATTTACCCCTTCAACTATAGGCAGAGTTCACGTTTCCACCTTGAATTCCAAAACCGGGTAAATCACACCCTCAATTTTTAAAACCGTGCGTTTTACCTCCCTGGTCAGCTTAAAAGAGGTTTTGATGGCGGTTTTTGTATTTTTCTTTTTTATTTATTTTGGCTGAAGCTTTAAAAATTCATAGTAAATCATAAAAAATCATAAAATAGAAAAATTATTTTTGTTGGACTCCGCATGAGTATGTAAACATAACAAATATATAATATGGTATATTTTAGTACAAAATTTTAACTGTAAATTTAGATCTATTCATTTTTGTGATTAATCAGAATAATTTATAACGGTTGTTTCTATGATCCAATTGTGGTGAAATTTTTATGGAGGTCTTATTATTGTATGAATCAACTATAGTAAAAACATTTATACTCATTGGATTAGATATAAATTAGTTATAGAAAGTAAGTTATAGTGACATAAATAAATAGATAACTAAGTTATACATGATCAAATGAGTATAATTTTTTTAATAAAAATCCATCATAAAATAATTAGGCCACTATAAAAATTTAGCCACAATTGAACATAAAAACTGGAGTTATGAATTATTTCTTTTAATTACAGAAATGAATAGATCTAAACCTACAATAAAAATATTATGCTAAAATATATTATATTATATATTTACTGTGTATATATAATCATGTGGAGTCCAACAAAAATGAGTTTTCTATTTTATGAATTTTCTATGATTTACTATGAATTTTTAAAGCTTCAGCCAAAATAAATAAAAAAGAAAAAACACAAAACCACCATCAAAACCGCTTTTAACCCGACCAGGGAGGTAAAACGCACGGTTTTAAAAGTTGAGGGTGTGATTTACCCGGTTTTAGAGTTTAAGGTGGAAACGTGAACTCTGTCTATAGTTGAAGGAGGTAAATAGGACTTTTTCCTATTTCTTACGCCCCCTGAGCCTGAGGCCTGAGCATTGAGCACTCAGCACTGCAAAGATTAAACATCACTTCTTCTTCTTCTTCTTTTTTGTGGTAACACCTGTCTCAAAACGCCCTCACGGTGCATGTTCCAAAACATCAGCTAAGTTTGTTTTATACAGTACTTTGTTTTTGAAAGAGTTGTTTTATACAGTGCTACCCGAGCTAAAAAAAACCTAATGCCGTCTATAGATTTTGTCACTCGTGGTCATTCACTTAGTAAATTACTGGGAGCTGATAAAATCACGGTCAATACACAATGGCCATGGGTTCATGGCAATGGTCAAAATGACACGTAGAATTCTACTACTTCGGAATAACGGAATAGTACTCCTAGAATAAAAGCTCGGGGGTTGGGACCACCCACAGTTACTGAGGGGCCACCCCCACATGCAATGCACCATGCAAAAAAACAATTGAAATATTTTCATCATGCGATTATGTGCAAATATTTTGGCAGCATTCCGTCCGAAAGCCGCCGGTGTGCCACATGACCCCGAACCGAGCCGGCCCAGCGGGCTTAACCACCACTGCATCCACCTAATCACCGTCGTCCGTGACGCGGCACCCAAATCAAATCAACGGCCCCACGCGCGCGCATGAGGCTATCCCTCCCGGCCCCACCGGCCCAGAATGAGCTGGGCCCGGTTTTTACCCACTGATTGGCTGGACCAGCCGCTGCCGGGTCATTACTTGGCACAGTTAATTGTCAGTATTTAATTAAATGCTCGCGGAATTTTAAATTCGTTTTACAGGTCAGGAGAGATGGCGCCGTCGCGAAGCAAACTCAGCAGCCAGCATGTCGCCCAAGTAAGACCGCTTCACGAGATTACCATTCTACCCCTGGACCCTCCCCGTGGCGATCCGCGCCTGGCGGAGCTGGTGGTGAGGGTAGAAGGGGTATTTGGGCATAGTAGTGAGGGAGGAGGAGACCCTTCGTTTTCGTTTATTAATTTTCCTCGGCCACCGAGGCAGCGAACAGCTCAAGAAAAGTAGCAGCAGCAACCCGCGGCGGCGACGAGTAACCAACCGGACCACGCCATTGCCAATCTCCCGCCCGCCTACGAGCCCAGCCGCCTTGCCTGCCATCGCGCCTTCCTCCCCTTCGCCCGCTGTCGGCCTCTCGCGCAGCCCGAATTCGTGGGGTGGTTTTTTTGACCGCTTCTTCTGAGTTCCTTCTCGGCGCCGCGCCATGGAGGTGAGCGTCTATTGGTTCTTTCGTTACGGCACTGTCGGCGGCGGGCGGCGGCTTGTGTTGGGTATTGGAGGGAAGGGGGTGTCGGTGATGGATTGTGATGGTTTCGAGCGGTCGGTTTCGCTTGCAGGAGATGGGGAAGAAGGTGGTGAGGACCGTGCGGGTGCGGAACATCTCAGATCTGGCGACGGAGCGGGAGGTGCGCGAGTTCTTCTCCTTTTCTGGCGAAATCGAGCACGTCGACATCAGATTGTGAGCGCCTTTTGATTTCATCCTTCATCTTATTTTTTGCCACCGATTATTTGATGGTTTACTTGCGGTTTTTCTCTTTTCGGCTGGTAATTGAACTGCATTCCGATTCTTACCCTCTGGTTGGTTGTTGCAGTGATGGAGCAGCGACTGGGAGGACGGCCTACGTCACATTCAAAGATCCCAAAGCCCTCGAGATTGCCCTTCTTCTATCGGTATGGCTTTGTGCATCTATTGCCCTGAGCTGTCTAGGAGTTCTTTTTTCTAATTTTTTTTGTTTGTTGTGCTTTTAGAATTCGTAATCTGAATGATGTAGTGTGTGGGGGAACTGCCATTATGAATAGCGAAGTAGGTATATGTGTCTGTTAGCCTGTTGTGTTTGGTGCCACAGTAAACCAAAATTTGTGTCGGCTGCAATCAATATCATGGCAGTATAACTATCAGGATGGAGGGAAAAACCAAAGGTGTTTTGGTTCAAGTGGTATATGTATGCATGAACTGTACATATCAATTAGGAAGAAATAGATTATTTTCCTACAGGGCTTGTTTATTCACTCTAGCTTTGATGGGGTTTGTCACAGAATCTGAGGATCCATGCACATGCTGAATTCGTGAATAGTCTTTTTTACAATAAAACAAGTAGCTGTTTGATTATTTAAATTTCTTTGACCATAAGCCATGTGCTTCATGCACTGGCAATCCAATGATGCATGGGGATCCTCAGGTAGTCAGGTCAGTAAGATCCTTAGGAAGCCATCAAAAGATTGATGAATAAGCAAAGGGAATAAAGATATTGAGTATTTTAATGCCTGCTTTAATTGACGCAGTATGTCAGCAACATAAACTAGAGTATTTTATTATGTGATTCTTTGACTTTGTGAATATGCTTCATGCAAGAAATAAGCCAGTTAGATATTAATTTCCAGCATGCATACAAGTCTGCATTTTTGCATCGGTTGCAAAATGATAATTTAAACTTCAAATAGGCAAATAGCCCTTGCTGCAGTGGAGAAAAGCTCTTCCTGTTTGTGTGTTTTGCTGTTTTCTAAGTGAAATACAACAGTGTGTTCTTCTCTGTATTATAAGCATCTCACCATTTACCTAGATTGATTTGAAGCATTGTAAAAAAAAGACACCGATTACACTTTTTCCTTTCATGTTATCATGGAACAACATCAATATCATGTAATTTGTCTTTTACAGGGAGCAACAATTGTGGACAAAGTTGTGAACATAACCCCAGCTGAAGATTACATCTACATCCCTGTTACTGAGCAGGTACGCCATTGATATTGTTACATAAATGTAATTAATTTTGTTGGTCCTTTTTTTTCATAAACATATCTATTTTGAAAATTATGCAGCAACTTTTGGTCAATGAGTTGACAAGTACAAGTTCAACTCCTAATTCAGAATCGGAGTACTCCCCGGAGGTACCTTTAATTCCCAATGCGTTTTTTTAGTTTTCTTCTCGCTTGTAGTTAGATCATGAGGCTCCCATCAACCAGGGGCAGGGTTAAAGTGACAGAGGGGTCTCCTGTAAGTTGTAAGAAGTGGTTGTAGTGATGTTGTGGGGACCTTGCACTTTTTTTTTACTAAATAGAAACAACATAGGTCCAGAATAAATAAATAAATAAATAAACTGGAACCTATGTGCACATATGTTATTTGAGATATTTTATGATGCTTGCAAGGTAACAAGGGGTATCACCATTAAAAAATTATCAGCTATTGATTAACAGGATTATTTAGGTATAATATTTTTTATGCTAAGTGTACTTCATCTTGTCTTATGCTATTTGATACAAATTGTATTATGCTGGCAGTTGTTATTAATTAAAAACTTCTTTTGTTGCCTCATAGGTCAGTAGTCCCAACAGCCGTGTCTATGTGAGCAAAGCACATGATGTTGTGACAAATGTAATTGCAAAGGGTTCAGCAATCAGACAAGATGCTGTGAACAAGGCTAAAGCATTTGATGAGAAACATCAGTTGAGAGCTAATGCATCAGCGAGGATCAATTCCTTTGATAAGCGGGTCGGCCTTTCGGAGAAGATAAACAATGGGATATCAGTTGTCAATGAAAAGGTCAAATCAGTAGACCAAAGGCTACATGTTTCTGACAAAACAATGGCTGCTTTGCTAGCTGCAGAGCGTAAGCTTAATGATACAGGCTCAGCTGTGAAAACCAACAGGTCTGTTCACTTATGCTTTTGTTGATGCTCAACTAATACGTTCAGCGGTTCAAATATATGGCTTAGAATGTACCGAGTTATGTTTTGTAACTTCATTATTATTAGCTAGATCCTGCTCATGAGTTCCTCAAGTTTATTTCTAATTTCTTCTAATGTTTTATCCAATTTGCAGGTATGTGTCTGCTGGAACAAGCTGGCTGAATGGTGCTTTTAGCAAGGTCGCCAAGGCTGGCCATGTTGCTGGTTCAAGAACAAGAGAAAAGTTCCAATTGGCCGTGTCAAATTTAACAGCCAAAGTAAGTTGGTAATTGATATTGCAACTGTTGCTTACTAAGTAAATATACTAGTACAGCATGCCAAATAGCTTGAGATCGCAGAGATATATAATTTGGTAGCTAAGCATTTCGCAATCATATCTGACATAGCAACATTCGTTCAATTATTGGGCATTCACTTTGCATGAAACATGATCAACCAAACAGCATATTTGCACATATGTAGACCCAGTGCTGATTCTTGATCACGATCACAAAGCAGTGCCAGGTCACTGATCTGTGATGTTGAGAACAAACGGTAAGGTCAAAGTGAAAGTCACAATATTTAGAGTGCCGGAAGAGTTTGTTAGTTTGACTCTGGACTTTTGGATATCCACGCTCTCATGGCATATGAGAAAGACTATCAATTTTTGAAGTTGCGAGATGTTGCCGTTGGCTAATCCTGTGGCCATTACAACAGATCAAGGAAGAAGTCGTATAACTCAAGGAACAAATTGCTTCTTGCACATCCCATCCTAAGCTCATTAATATGCATCCCTTGGAAATATTTTGAAATGCTGTGGTCCAAGTATGAAGCTTACTAAGTTACCTTTTTTATATGCTTTTCATATTCTAAAATACATTTTTTTTTCCTGAAATAGGGTCCTGCTGTTGCTGCTTGAGCTTGCTGTGCTGGTTATGGAAGCTCTTCTTCCTGAGGAAAATCTGTTGGAAGTCCTTGAGCAAGCATCTTCCTTTGATTGTGTGGACAGTGTGGAAAGTAACTGTGTTTCACCGTTGTCTTTTCATTTTTTTTCCTTGGGTACTGGCTTTTGAGTAAATCTTCTGAGGTTTGGTATATAGAGGAGCTCAGATTTTTGGTATTTTAGAACCCCCATTCTTTTTAGTGTGTTGATGTTAAATTGATTATAGGTGATAGTGACATTATATTGACTCGGTGCAGATTCTTGATCGTCATTGATTCCTATTTTTCTGCAATTCTCCCAGAACTGTTGCTCGAACTGAGAAATTTGAAACTCAACTACTGAAATTGTAATATTTGCCGTTTCTGATGTTCTCTTCAGTCTTTTGACATGCCATATGTTTGAACTATGCATTGACATGAGAACTCCGACGAACTCTACAGGTGTAGGTAATATAGTTATCTAGGTTGGGCCCTGGTGACTTTTGTAATGGAAGTTTATATGTTGTCTACATATGGCATGTAACGACATGTTCTTGACCCAATCCAAATGAGCATAATGGACTAACTGGATGGCATCCATGAAGCCAAACTGGCAATTTTTCTTAATGCAGAGGAACTAACCGGAACAAATTCATATATCTCAACCATCATAAGAAACACCGCTAGTTGCATACAGGACAATCTTGTGAGTTGAGATGATGCTAATCACATTCAGTCAGGCTTAACTTATTCAGAGTAAGGCTGCTTCAAGCATTTGGTTCTTTGTTCGAGCCAGATGTGTCCTACGCTCAGTTCATACAACTGCAATGACAGTTATTATAGTTGCATAAAACACACCCAGGCGTGATGTAATCAATAAATAAATAATAAAAATAGTAGTTTTGAACAAGAGATCAGGCACTAATCGTGGTGAAATGGTGTCACTGCAGCAGTGGAAACCACGCAAAGACGCGGACAGATTCAGCATCCAGCCAAGAATCTCGCGGTTCAAAAGAATCAGCACATCTCCCGCTCCACCCTCTCAAGACCTTTTCTCCCCTTTTCATCCCCATATAGCTAGCTCTCGCCCCTTACCCCTTGGCGTCTGTTGATCTCTCCTCCTCCCCGTGGACGCGTCGCGTGGCTGCGTCGTCTCGATCGCCGGCGTCCGCCGAGATGGCGACGGAGGCCGCGCCGGAGTGGCTCGACAAGGGCGACAACGCGTGGCAGCTTGCGGCGGCGACGCTGGTGGGGCTCCAGAGCGTGCCGGGGCTGGTCATCCTCTACGGCAGCATCGTGAAGAAGAAATGGGCCGTCAACTCGGCCTTCATGGCGCTCTACGCCTTCGCCGCCACCTTCGTCTGCTGGTGCCTCTGGGCCTTCCGCATGTCCTTCGGCGACCGCCTCCTCCCCTTCGTGGGCCGCCCCGACCTCGCCGCGCTCGACCAAGCCTTCCTCACCCAGCAGGGCTTCGCCGGCGCCTACCCGGCCGCCACGCTCCTCTTCTTCCAGTTCGTCTTCGCCGCCATCACGCTCATCCTCGTCGCCGGTTCCCTCCTCGGCCGCGTCAACTTCCGGGCATGGATGCTCTTCGTCCCGCTATGGCTCACCTTCTCCTACACCATCGGAGCCTTCAGCCTCTGGAGCCCCAACGGGTTCCTCTTCAAGGCCGGCGTCATGGACTTCGCCGGTGGATACGTCATCCACCTCTCCTCCGGCATCGCCGGCTTCACCGCCGCCTACTGGGTACCGTAATACCTTACAATGCTTAACATGATGACATGTACATGCACGAGCACGAGCTGGCAGCTTACAGTGTCATCAATGAGCTGCATGCATGCAGGTGGGTCCGAGGACGGCGAAGGACAGGGAAACGTTCCCACCGAACAACATCCTGCTCACGCTCGCCGGCGCGGGGCTACTATGGATGGGGTGGACGGGGTTCAACGGCGGCGCACCGTACGCCGCTAACATCGACGCGTCGGTGGCCGTGGTGAACACGCACCTGTGCACGGCGACGAGCCTCCTGGTGTGGCTGTGCCTCGACTGCCTCGTCTTCGGCCGTCCCTCCGTCATCGGCGCCGTGCAGGGCATGATCACCGGCCTCGTCTGCATCACCCCGGCCGCCGGTCTCGTCCAAGGCTGGGCGGCGATGCTCATGGGCGTCGTGTCAGGGAGCGTCCCGTGGCTCACCATGATGGTGCTCCACAGGCGGTGCGGGATGCTGCGGCGCGTCGACGACACGCTCGCCGTGCTCCACACGCACGGCGTTGCCGGTAGCATCGGTGGCGTTCTGACGGGTGTCCTCGCCGAGCCGAGGCTGTGCAGGCTCTTCTTCGGCGACGACCCAAAGTACGTCGGCCTCGCGTACGCTGTCAAGGACGGACGCGCAGCGGCGGGGCTCCGGCAGGTGGGCATGCAGGTGGCCGGGGTCGTTTTCGTTGTGGTGCTCAACGTGGTCGTGACGAGCGTTGTGTGCTTGGTTGTCCGGATGATCGTGCCGCTCCGGCTCGGGGAGGAGCAGCTGGTGGCTGGTGACGACGCCATCCATGGGGAGGACGCGTACGCCGTGTGGGGAGATGGGGAGACGTACGAGCAGTCGGTGCACGGGAATAACCATGCCATGATGTCCAATCCCATGGCGTCCAAAGCCGACGAGATGATATGATAGTGATCATCGTCCCACGGTTCTCAAGTGTGTTTGTAAAGTTATATGGGTACTCGTCACTCGCTTCTTGAGATTAGGCTTTGTTAGTGCTTAAATATTAGAGAGGATTGTTACAACGAAAAAGGAGGACACACATGCACTGCAAGTATTCATCAGCCATTCAAGTGACCTTGAGTTTTCAATCTCCAATGCTATGTCATTATGTATGAAAGTTTGTGTGTATAGCAGTGATATTTAGTCTGTTGTAATTTAGTTTGTTGCATCAGTGATTGAGTTGCAGTGTAAACAAAAGTGGAGAACACATGTACTTGACTGCGTAGCATCTGAGCATCTCAAGTTTTACTGAACTTGCATTGCTTATTGCTTAATGTCACTGTGTGAAGTGTGAACAACTGAACCGGCTGTTTGAATCAATAATTCAGGATACAACGCAATAGATTGTACATTTTATAAAATGGGTAATTCTTTTTTAGATAAATACAGTGAAGTTTTGAAATGGTCCATACTATTAATATCTAAAAGGATATATATCTCGTCAGGTAAAGCATATCCAAAAGCTTAGAAAGAAAGCCTATCGAACTGAAAAGGTCAACACTGCCATGTCCTCCATTTACGGCCACTCGGCCAGATCAATGCAACGCCTGGACATGCCAATCCACCGCGCAATTCTCTCGATCGGCCAGCCACGGAAGAAGGCCCGAGTACCTCGACCAATAATCCCTTCGAATTTGATTTCCACGGCCCTGATCCCTGGAATTAAAAAAATAAACTTAGTACGAGTACAACGGTTAAAAAACGCACGGTGGTTGATCGCCTCCGCATGCAGTCAAACCCAAAACCCTTTCAGAAGGTCCGGTCTTTCAGCTGATGAGCAGGGAACGGATCAGTCTCGGTTCGTTGCAACCGTCTCGCGAGATCTACCAGAGCGAAGGATACGCGCACGGAGGCAGATCAATTCGTGCGCCCGAGCTATAAATCCAGCGCCGGCTCGGCTCCTTCTGTGATACTGTCCACCCTCTACCTTCTCTCCCACTAGTAGTAGCTCGCGTTGTTCCTGACGGGTCAGTCCAAGAGCCTCTAGTTCAGTCTGTTCATCATGTGCTTACGTTGTATCGTCGATAGATTCTGATTCTTCTCAACGTCCTAACGTTTATTCTGCGTGCAGGGATGATGAGATCGAGTCAGTCCATTTCTTCCACGATGGCGTGCTCGCCGACGGCAGCCGCGTTCGCGTGCCTCCTCGTGGCCGCCGTCTTCCTGGCGTCGCCGGCGACGGCGGCGGAGTACGTCAAGTACAAGGACCCGAAGCAGCCGATCAACGAGCGCGTGGATGACCTTCTCAGCCGGATGACGCTGGAGGAGAAGATCGGGCAGATGTCGCAGATCGAGAGGGCTAACGCCACCACCGAGGTCATCGAGAAGTACTTCGTCGGTCAGTCACCCGCCGCCGTGTGCTGTTTGTAACTACTACTAGTGTGCATTTGCAATTCTGCATATATACATATATATATCTATATCGACGCGACGTGTACATGTGCGTGCCCCGCAGGTAGCGTGCTGAGCGGCGGCGGCAGCGTGCCGTCGGAGAAGGCGACGGCGTCCGTGTGGCAGAAGATGGTGACCGCGATGCAGAAGGCGGCGCTCAAGACCCGGCTGGGGATCCCCATCATCTACGGCATCGACGCCGTGCACGGCAACAACAACGTCTACAACGCCACCATCTTCCCCCACAACGTCGCCCTCGGCGCCACCAGGGACCCCAACCTCGTGAAGCGGATCGGCGAGGCCACGGCGCACGAGGCCAGGGCCACCGGCATCCCCTACACCTTCGCTCCATGCGTTGCGGTACCCCTTTTGTGTACTGCATGTGCTTATTATCCATTTCTGAACTGAATTTTCTGGCAACAAGTCGAATGACGATTGTGATCAATCAATCCCTGTTGCATCTCATAAAATGTGGTCGTCAGGTGTGCCGTGACCCGAGGTGGGGTCGTTGCTACGAGAGCTACGGCGAGGACACGAGGCTGGTGCAGCTGATGACCTCCAACATGGTGACGGGGCTGCAGGGCGACGTGCCGGCGAAGCACCCGAAGGGCGTCCCCTTCGTGGGCGGGCCGAAGAAGGTGGCCGGGTGCGCCAAGCACTTCGTCGGCGACGGCGGCACGCAGCGCGGCATCAACGAGAACAACACGGTGATGAGCTTCCACGACCTGATGCGCATCCACATGCCGCCCTACGACAACGCCGTCATCAAGGGCATCTCCACCGTCATGATCTCCTACTCCAGCTTCAACGGCGTCAAGATGCACGAGAACAAGTTCCTCATCACCGACACCCTCAAGAACAAGATGAACTTCAGGGTCAGAATATATGTGGTGTCCTCCACATATCAGTCACTTCCCTACTCGTCAAGTTAACTAACGTTTCTTAGTGCTACGATGTGCACGAACATGATGAACAATCTGCATTATATATTGCAGGGCTTTGTGATCACGGACTGGCAGGCGGTGGACCGGATCACGAACCCACCGCACAAACACTACTACCACTCCATCCAGGAGACGATCCACGCGGGCATCGACATGGTGATGATCCCCTACGACTACCCAGAGTTCGTCGCCGACCTCGTGAAGCAGGTGAAGCAGGGCCAGATCAAGCTGGACCGCGTGAACGACGCCGTGAGCCGGATCCTCCGCGTCAAGTTCGCCATGGGCCTCTTCGAGGACCCGCTCCCCGACCCGCGCCTCACCAAGGAGCTCGGCGCTCAGGAGCACCGCGCCCTTGCTCGCGAGGCCGTGCGCAAGTCCCTCGTCCTCCTCAAGAACGGCAAGAAGGGGGAGAAGCCGATGCTCCCCCTACCGAAGAAGGCCAAGAAGATCCTCGTCGCCGGCAGCCACGCTCACGACCTCGGCAACCAGTGCGGCGGCTGGACCATCAAATGGCAAGGCGAGAGCGGCAACAACCTCACCGGCGTTGGCACGACCATCCTCGAGGCAATCAAGAAGGCGGTGAGCAAGAACACGTCGGTGGAGTACTCGGAGCGTCCAGACAAGGACGACCTGACCAAGAGCGCCAACGACTACGAGTACGCGGTGGTGGCCGTCGGCGAGCCACCGTACGCGGAGACGGCCGGTGACAACCAGAATCTGACGGTGCCATCGCCGGGGGCCGAGGTGATCAAGGACGTGTGCGGCGTGATGAAGTGCGTGGTGCTCGTCGTGTCCGGGAGGCCGCTGGTGATCCACCCGTACGTGGACTACATGGACGCGCTGGTGGCGGCATGGCTGCCGGGGACGGAGGGGCAGGGCGTCACCGACGTGCTGTTCGGGGACTATGGGTTCACAGGGAAGCTGCCGAGGACGTGGTTCAAGTCGGTGGACCAGCTGCCGATGAACTATGGTGACAAGCGCTACGACCCGCTGTTCCCGTTTGGGTACGGACTCAGCACCAAGGCAGCCGGCAGCCACAATTAGCAATGGAACTTTTTTTTGTTGGTCTTGTTATGGTGCTGAGCTGGTTACTTAGAGAACGGCAAATAAGCTATGAACTTTTTACAGGTGTACTAGTTAGGTAGGAGAGATTGGTGGAATAATAACAAGTTGATTTGGAGTGATGCGACACTCTCGTCTGTTTTTCAGTTAGCTTTGCAATTCAGGGTTACATCCATCCATCCATGGTTCGTGCCCAACACTCAAACACTGTTGTGCCACGCTTTAGGCACGTTTTTCATCTTCTGATGGTGATCATCCGTCTGTCGAACGGTTGTTCGGATCGCATTTCAGATCACGAGGCCACCGCACGGGCTCCTCTCCCACACCACACCCGTGCTCCTCGGCATGCTTCATGCCTGCCTGCATTGTGCAATCCTTGCACCCGCAGCGTCTGCATGACTGCATCCTTTCGCCCCCAGCGTCTAGCTCTAGCCGCGCCGGACTCGGTAGCCGGCGACGGGCGCTGGGCGGATCGGCCGCTCGTCGACGCGAAAGCTAGCGCACTCCGCGGCCAACTCACTCAGATCGGATATCGGCCTGCTGTAGTGCTGGGCCAGGGTTCGTTGCTGCTGTCCCATTCCTCTGCCTTTTTCACGAGCGAGAGACGGCGACGACGGGATAGATTGATGGCATCATGGACCAACCCAGCATCATCCATCCGCGGATCCGCCCCACCAGCCAAACGACGGGAGAGGCCCACTCTCTGGTGGGCCACGAACGCCACGCCTGCTTTCAGGCCTTTGCAACCTGGAATGTTCTCTTGGTCCCCCTCGGCGGCGGGCGGACTCGCGCGTGCTGCCGGCGGCGTGCGCCCGGGCCGCGCCTGTAGCAGTCTAGCATGTCGTCGAGGAGAAATCTCGTGGTGTAATCTAGCGCTTAGATTCATTCATGCGTGCCCGGTCGAGAGAAAAATCATTCCAACGGACGCTCTGCTGCGTCTCTGCACGGCACGCCTGATGACCGTATTGGCACGGTAATTTCCCCCACTCCGCGCCTCGCCAAATGGAACGGATCAGCAGATCGCCAGAGGTAACCCACCCTGATTAGTTTTTGCTTTATTAGCCCAACCCCTGCGCTCTGTTCTTCACTGCGCCTCCACCCACGGCACGGCACGGCACCCCTAACGACACGCATTTAAACATCCTCACACGGCAACTGCACTGACACGCCACGCGCCGCGCGTGCGTCCCAGCCCGCGTCCCACGGCAGATTCGCGCCGGCCGCCCGGCCGGTCCTGGCACGCCGCGCCGTACGCCGCGGTCGGGCCCCGCTATGCTATATAAGGCTATTCCCGACCCTCCGACTAGGATGGTTTCCATAGCATTAATTAACCTGCCACATATGATACTTTGCTTATGTGTCACTCTAATAAGGGTGTGCTTAGATTGTAGGAAAAAACACTGTAGCATTCGCTGGGAAACGTGTTTTGTGAGGGAGAAATAGTGAAAAGTTGGAACGAATAGTGAAAAGTTAGAATGAATAGTGAATAGTTGGGAATCTGAACATGGCCTAGATAAGAGAGAGAATGAGAAAAGGAAGAAACTGGGGACCCAGTGTCTACACGAGAACCTATGCAATAGATACTACCAAGCTATGCATTATGAGAGGATGGTATCTTAATATTAAATGAGAAACAATTATGATTGGTGTCGGGCACCTACAAAAGGGTACCCCAATCTAGGCCCAAAACTACTTGACAATAAGGCCCACGACGACATTGGCCTGGCTCTACAGCCCAACAAAGGCCCACCATCGCTACGAGTCCTCGGCACCCATCCAGCTCGAGGTAAACGACCACCCCCGAACGGGTGGTTTCCGTCTCATTCGAGGCTCAGCAGCCTCGAGGGCGACCCCTACCCTCGAGCGGGTGGTTTCCGTCTCGTTCGAAGTTTGGCAAGCTCGAGCTTACGATCCAAGCTCGAACCGGCCTCGCCGGGAACGACGCCCAATGCTCTGCGACCCATCAGAGTCATCATGACGCGGTCAAAAAGCAGGAGATCACTGCTTCACGCAACCACCTACGCCCCGGAGAAGACATCAGTCAAATCCACTCGCAACAGTGGACGTCTGAGCACCACGCTGCACGGCCAGACCTAACCCTGCCAGCAGCACTGTGCCAACCACTCCTTTGACTTTGCCCCCCTTAGACGCGCTGCCATCCTCGAAGGCAACCTCGAAGGAGGCCACGGAGGCTTGAACTGGACACCGTACGCAAGTTGCCACCCTTGACGCCACGAGCCGTCACCAGAAGGAAGGACATTACGTCAGCCACTGCCATGTCGTCAGCCGGAGTTGGAAGGCGCGATTCCCGCTCGCACAGCACGCGGCATGGACGAACAGTGCACTCAGCAACTAACACATGTACTCGCACCCCGCTCCCTTGTCTATAAAAGGGGAGGGAAAGCCCATGCAAAGGGCAGAGATCGCAGGTCTCAAGCAACAGACTCACTCACAACCTATAGCCACACACACGACTCTTAGCCATCGAAAGCTAGATTCAGGGACTTAGGAGCTCACCTCCTTGTCCCACCTTGCTTGTAAACCCCTACTACGAGCAACACGCAAACCGGTGCATCGCACCACTGCTGGACGTACGGCACCGTGGCCGGAACCAGGATAAAACCCCGTCTCTTACTCTCGCCATTTGGGAAACGAGTGGTTTAGCTCCGCAATCACTTGTTGGCGCCGGTGCGACCAAATCAGGCACCGACAGTTGGCGCGCCAGGTAGGGGAACAGCGCTGCGCAACTCTCGTTCTCGATGGCGAACTTCGGCGAAAGACGGCCTCCGCTTGGCGAGAGCGACCGCTCCCAGCGGGGCAGCAGATCTGGTTCGGGAGCTTGCGGTTCCAGACGTGTGGCGGTGATTACCACATGCGCATCCCCCAGGAGGACCCAAGCGACCAACCGGAGCTTCATCATCCACTCCCGGCGGCGCCGCGACGACGGAGTCGTCCCGGATCTCGTGCACGACGAGCGCGCACTGCAAGGCGCGCCGCCGACGTCAGCGTCCCCTTTCCCGCAAGGGAAGGGGACGTCCTGTGGTCAGGGTCATAGGAGAGGGCTACTCCCTTCCTCCCGGGACCCATGACTGCGCCACGCACTACGACGGCGCATTCCTATCCCTACGGGCTACGCAACTCTGCAGCCGCGTACGCCTCCTTCGTCCACACTACCATGAGTACGTGTGGCGACCAGCCAGGTTGTCATCCAGTCTCGGAGCAAGACTCCGCCGATCCGTTGCCCGGCGATTCCCGCACGGAGCCCAATGATGGATACGCATTTATGCGTGGACGCCCTGGTTGGGACTACTCGGGTCTCCGCGACCCAGAGGCCTTTATGGCCTTCCAAACAGCGGCGGATTACTGCTTCGGGTATTCCGATGATGAATATGATCCAACCAGGGAGTGTTTCGTCATCAACGACGGACAAGTCAGTGAGGGATCGACGTCGGACGACGACGCCGAGGGTGATGACCAGGGAGACAACGATGGCATAGATCCGATAGGCGCGCAGCCATCGGACCCATCGGACCACTCTCCTTCCGAGGACGAGCGGGATCTGCGCCACCTGCCGCGAGTTGCTCGCTCCCACGATCTGGGAATTGGTGACGTTTCACCACCTGCGCGCTCCAACCACGAGCCAGCCAAACAAGGTCACGAGCGCGGCACGGACGCACGGCATGCGGGGCGAGTGGCTCTAGCTCGCATCCTTGCCGAGGGCAAAGACGACGAACTCGCTCCCAGAACGAGCCAGAAGCTCATCGCGGCGGCCACGCTGCTCCGAGCCATGCCGGAAGCAGCTACCCCCGAGGGGCGGAAGCTGCATCTCGAGGCCCAAAAGTTGGTCGAAACTGCCGCCCGACAACAGGCCGAGAGCTCAGCCTCCCGCCTTCGACGCTCCTTAGCCTCGAAAGGCGAACGAGGAGGGAAATCCTCGATACGCTCACCCCGGCCTAACGGCAGGGCGCGAGCACAATCCCGTGGCGACTCCCGCCGTGACACGGCGCGACGCCACGCCGACGAACCACGTGCGCCTGAGGCACGAACGCTTCCAGCGAGGGTACCCGCGAGGTCACGCCTCCGGGACACCCGAGGCACGGTCGACGATGGCGACGCCTGCAACACCCTGAATCAAATAAGGCAGCGAGAGGGAGCCCGGGCCCACCAACGCGGGCGCACCGACGTTGGGCGGAACCGGGATGCGGCCCCGGAGCCAGCAGGCACGCGGGTGTTTAGTCACAACATCCGCACTGCCCCGATTCCCCCCCGCTTTCGACAGCCTACCACCATCACCAAATACTCTGGGGAAACGGACCCCAGGGTATGGCTCAACGATTACCGCCTAGCATGCCAGCTCGGCGGCGCCACAGATGACGCCATGATCATCCGCAATCTGCCACTCCACTTGGCAGATTCCGCGCGGACGTGGCTCGAGCATCTGCCCTCGAACCGGATTCGCGACTGGGACGACCTGGTCGAGACCTTCGTGGGGAATTTCCAGGGCACCTACGTGCGCCCCGAGAACACGTGGGACCTTCGAGGGTGCAGGCAAAAACCCGGCGAATCGTTGAGGGACTTCATCCGGCGTTTCTCCAAGCGCTGCACCGAGCTCCCCAACATCACCGACCATCAGATCATCCACTCCTTCCTCGAGAGCACCACGTGCTATAGCCTGGTGTGCAAGTTGGGGAGGAGCCCACCCCCCGACGCAAACCGGCTATTCGAAGTAGCCTCGAAGTACGCGTCGGGGGAGGAGGCGGCCAACGCCATCTTCAACGACAAAAAGGGGAAGCGCCCCGAGGAAGCGTCCGCGGAGGACGACAAGGCAAAGGGCCCCTCGAAGAAGCGAAAGCACGGCAAGAAGGGAAAGAAGCCCCGGGCGCCTCGCGGAACAGGCGACGTCGAGGACGAGGCCCTCGCGGTCGACCCCAATCACAAGGGACCTCGAGGTCCTCCGTGTGGTGGGGGTGTTTTCGACGACCTCCTCAAGAAGCCGTGCCCGTACCACAAGACCGCAGTCGCTCACACCCTCGAGCAGTGTGAGATGCTGCGGAAGTTCTACAACCGCATCCCTCGAAAGGATGGCGGTCAGCCCAAGGACGGTGGCGCCAAGGACGACGACGGGTATCCCGAGGTGGAACACGTGTTCTTCATCACGGGAGGTCCCGCGACCAACTTGAAACCTCGACAACGGAGGAAGGAACGCAGGGAGGTCATGCTGGCCCGACCAGCGACCCCCTCGTACCTCGACTGGTCATCAGAGACCATCTCGTTTGGTCGCGAAAAGACCATCCCGACCATATCCCGAACCCCGGGCAGTATCCCCTCGTCGTCGACCCCGTCATCGGCAACACGCGTTTCTCCAAGGTGCTCATGGACGGCGGCAGCAGCCTCAACATACTGTACGCTCCAACCTTGGAGCTTATGGGGATCAGCACCAGCGAGCTGCGGCCCAACAAGTCCTCCTTCCATGGAGTAGCACCCGGGAAGCGCGTCCAAACTCTCGGGCAGATCGACCTACCCGTTTGCTTCGGAACCCCGGCAAATTTCCGCAAGGAAGTGCTCACCTTTGAGGTAGTGGGCTTCAAAGGAGCCTACCACGCCATCTTGGGGAGGCCATGCTACGCCAAATTCATGGCAATCCCCAACTACACCTACCTCAAGATGAAGATGTCAGGGCCTCACGGAGTCATCACGGTCGGCCCGACGGTCGAGCACGCCTACGTGTGCGACATCGAGAGCATCGAGCTTGCGGAGGCTCTCGCTCTCGACGAGACCCTCGTAGCAAATCTGGAAGCGATCGTCAACACGCTCCCTGACGCCAACGAACGGCAACAGGGGAGCTTCACGCCCGCTGAGGACACCAAGACTGTCCCCCTCGACCCCGACAGCCACGACGGCAGGGCGTTGAGGATCAGCTCTTCCCTCAGCGACAAATAGGAAGTGGTGCTCGTCGACTGTCTCCGCGCTCACGCTGACATCTTCGCGTGGAGCCCCTCGGACATGCCAGGCATTCCGAGGGAGGTCGCCGAGCACTCTCTTGATATCCGCCCCCACTCCAAGCCGGTCAAACAACGTCTCCGCCGTTTCGACGAAGTGAAACGGCGGGCGATCGGCGAAGAGGTACGTAAGCTTTTGGAGGCCGGATTCATCAAGGAAGTCTTTTATCCTGAATGGCTAGCTAATCCCGTACTAGTGAAAAAGAAAAATGGGAAGTGGAGAATGTGTGTAGATTACACCAGCTTGAATAAAGCATGCCCAAAAGTCCCATTTCCTTTGCCGCGTATAGATCAAATTGTGGATTCCACGACGGGATGTGAACTCTTATGTTTCCTTGATGCGTACTCCGGCTACCATCAGATCATGATGAAGGAGTCCGACCAGCTCGCGACTTCCTTTATCACCCCTTTTGGCATGTACTGCTACATCACGATGCCCTTCGGCCTTCGAAACGCCGGGGCCACGTATCAACGCTGTATGCTCCACGTCTTTGGGGATCATGTAGGTCGCATCGTAGAAGCGTATGTCGATGACATCGTCGTAAAAACCAGGAAGGCGGACGACCTGGTACGCGACCTCGAGGTCGTGTTTAGCTGCCTCAGGGCACATGGGGTGAAGCTCAACCCCGAGAAGTGTGTTTTTGGTGTGCCTCGAGGTATGCTATTGGGCTTCATTGTCTCTGAACGAGGCATCGAGCCCAACCCCGAAAAGGTCACGGCCATTCAACAGATGGAACCGATCCGCGACCTAAAGGGTGTACAGAGGGTGATGGGATGCCTAGCGTCCCTAAGCCGCTTCATTTCTCGTCTCAGAGAGAAAGGGCTGCCTCTGTACCGACTTTTGAGAAAGTCAAAGCACTTCACCTGGACTGCGGAGGCCCAGGAAGCTCTCGATCGACTCAAAATGGCGTTAACGAACACGCCAATCATTACCTCACCGAAAGAGGGCGAACCTCTCCTCCTCTATGTCGCAGCGACCACGCAAGTCGTCAGCGCGGTCATAGTGGTGGAAAGAACCGAGGAGGGACACTCTCTGCCGGTCCAGCGACCGGTATACTACGTCAGCGAGGTCTTGTCCGAGACCAAGACGAGGTATCCCCACATCCAAAAGTTGATCTACGCCATCGTGTTAGCTCGACGAAAGCTGCGACATTACTTCGAGGCTCATCCGGTGACCGTCGTGTCGTCCTTTCCATTGGGCGAGATCATCCAGAACCGCGAGGTCTCTGGGCGAATCTCGAAATGGTCGACGGAACTGATGGGGGAGACCCTCGCCTACGCGCCACGGAAGGCCATCAAGTCCCAGACTCTGGCAGACTTCGTAGCCGAATGGACCGACACCCAGCTCTCCCCCTCGAAGTCCAGCCTCGACTGCTGGGAAATGTACTTCGATGGGTCGGTGATGAAGACCGGCGCCGGCGCCGGCCTGCTTTTCATCTCACCCCGTGGGGAGCACCTTCGATATGTCGTGCGGCTCAACTTCCCCGCGTCCAACAACATGGCGGAATACGAAGCGCTTCTTGCTGGCTTGAAAATCGCGCTCGAGCTCGGCGTCAAGCGCCTCGACATCCGCGGCGACTCGCAACTGGTCGTCGATCAGGTGATGAAGGAATCCAGTTGCCACGACGAAAAAATGGCGGCGTACTGCCAGGCGGTGCGTAACCTCGAAGACAAGTTCGATGGCCTCGAGCTCCACCACATCGCACGAAGATACAATGAGGAGGCCGACGAATTGGCGAAGATCGCGTCGGAGCGAGCCACCGTTCCCCCGAACGTATTTGCCAAGGACATCGACGTACTCTCGATCACCCTCGTCACCTCAGCCCAGGCCTCGACCGCACCCGACGCTCGAACGGCTGCCCTCGACCCCACGAGCACGGAGCTCTTGGCGGACGAGGACGAACCCATGGGATACGAGGCTTGCTCGGGAGAAGAGGATGAGGCAGAGGCGATGGAAATTGACGAGGCCTCGGCACCTCGAGACTGGCGGAGCCCGTACCTCGACTGGCTCGACGGAGGCGTCTTGCCCAGCGATCGAACGGAGGCAAGGCGCATGGCGAGGAAAGCTAAACGGTTCCTCATCATTGAGGGGAACTGTACCGACGAGGAACCTCGGGGGTCTTGCAACGCTGCATCCCGATACCCGAAGGAAAAGAGCTTATCCTCGACATTCACGCGGGCGTGTGTGGACATCACGCCGCCCCACGCACGCTCGTGGGCAACGCCTTTCGACAAGGCTTCTACTGGCCCACCGCCGTGGCGGATGCCACGGAGGTGGTACGAACCTGCGAAGGGTGCCAGTTCTACGCGCGCAAGACGCACCTACCCGCTCAGGCCCTGCAGACCATCCCCATTACGTGGCCCTTTGCTGTATGGGGCCGATGGCAAAGGCGCCCGGGGGCTTCACGCACCTACTGGTGGCGATCGACAAGTTCTCCAAGTGGATCGAAGCTCGACCCATCAGTAGGATCAAGTCTGAGCAGGCGGTGCTTTTCTTCACCGATATAATCCATCGCTTCGGGGTTCCCAACTCCATCATCACCGACAACGGCACTCAATTCACGGGAAAGAAGTTCTTAAAATTCTGCGACGATTTCCACATCCGAGTGGATTGGTCGGCAGTGGCCCACCCGCAAACAAACGGTCAGGTAGAACGTGCCAATGGCGTGATTTTACAAGGCCTAAAGCCTAGAATCCACAACAAGCTGAAGAAGTTCGGGAACAAGTGGGTACAAGAGCTACCATTGGTGATATGGAGTCTGAGAACGACCCCAAGCAGAGCGACAGGGTTCTCCCCATATTTCCTCGTCTTTGGGGCAGAGGCCATCCTCCCCACGGATCTGGAGTATGGGTCCCCTAGGCTCCGAGCGTACCAAGAGCAGCGAAACTGCCAGGCTCGAGAGGACTCGCTCGACCAGGTCGACGAAGCTCGAGACACGGCTTTACTCCACTCGGCGAGGTACCAACAAAGTCTGCGGCGACAGCAGGCCCGAAGGGTCCGGCATCGAAACCTCTGTAAAGGAGATCTCGTGCTCAGGCTTCGACAGGACAACCGAGGACGGCACAAGCTTTCACCCCATGGGAGGGCCCGTACATCGTCGCCGAAGGAGGCCACGGAGGAGGCCACGGAGGCTTGAACTGGACACCGTACGCAAGTTGCCACCCTTGACGCCACGAGCCGTCACCAGAAGGAAGGACATTACGTCAGCCACTGCCATGTCGTCAGCCGGAGTTGGAAGGCGCGATTCCCGCTCGCACAGCACGCGGCATGGACGAACAGTGCACTCAGCAACTAACACATGTACTCGCACCCCGCCCCCTTGTCTATAAAAGGGGAGGGAAAGCCCATGCAAAGGGCAGAGATCGCAGGTCTCAAGCAACAGACTCACTCACAACCTATAGCCACACACACGACTCTTAGCCATCGAAAGCTAGATTCAGGGACTTAGGAGCTCATCTCCTTGTCCCACCTTGCTTGTAAACCCCTACTACGAGCAACACGCAAACCGGTGCATCGCACCACTGCTGGACGTACGGCCCCGTGGCCGGAACCAGGATAAAACCCCGTCTCTTACTCTCGCCATTTGGGAAACGAGTGGTTTAGCTCCGCAATCACTTGTTGGCGCCGGTGCGACCAAATCAGGCACCGACAATTAGTGAAAAGAATAGAGAATGGATTTATTAGGGTCCGACACCAAGAAACTATGGGTTGTAGAGGATAGTTTCTATGGTGGTGTCTTGATGATATAGCAACATAGACACCACTCATAGACACTATGGATTGAAAATGGCCTAAAATCACAACCCACGCAGCTCCGTGGTGGTGGAGCCCCCCCAGATCACACACAACGCTCGCGATTCCTGCTCCGCCCCGGTGTCATCGCACGCGCGGCCGCGACACGTCGACACCTCCACTCGCCGGGAGCAGGCTTCGTGCCGTGATCCGGTGCGCGGATCACGTCAGTTTTGAGAGGACAGCACAGGACGGGGCGCCCGTGCAAGTGCAACGGGGGTCTCGTGCTCTGTTTACTGTAACGACTACTACTTGGTGCTCTGCAGTCCAGGCTAGCCACGGCCACCCCTAGCTGGAACGGGACCCGGCCCTTCATGTGCGGCTGTTACTTCACCTAACAGTACACAATACAGGTGCAGCCGTGCAGGGGCGGAGCTCAGGCCAACCACCGGGCTACAGGCAAGTGTAAATTACCGTTGATTACTGTTGAAAGCCTAATGGATCCCATTCAATTTTAAGTTAGACCCCGGTGCTGCCGGCTTGAGCTTTCATATCTTCATCTATGTCTCTAAGTCAATTAACGTTAAATAAATCGTTCAAATTAAATTATAATTACATCATTGTGTTTGTAATAATAAGATCTTCAAAACAAAACCATATGACCATGGTTGGATTATATATACTTTTTTTAGAATATTTTTGTAATAAAATATTTGTTTAACCTAAAAAATATTCAAAAAAATAGTCCAAACATGTTCAAGTGTGGTTTGGTTTTGAAGGTCTTATTTTAACAAACACAATGGTATAATCAGAATTTAGTTTAAATTATTTATTTGATGATAATTGTCTCGGAGACACGGAGGTAGACATAGGTTAGGAGACACGCAGCCCATGTCACTCGTCGTAAGTGGCTAAGTGCTACAACACCCGTTCCGTTTCAATTACCACGTTCCGTTCGTCGTTTCCACTGCATTTTTGTTCCTCCCCTTTTACATTCCACGTGGGCGGCTGCTACAGCTACAGTGCTCCTAAATCTTGCACGAGTATTTTACCGGTGAGAGCCTGAAAAAGGACGACCACTTGCCTGTACCCCGTACCCCGGCACGACAATAGGGCTGTGTTCATTCAGATTGGAAGTTAAAAGTACTTTTTCTAGATAAATAGTGCACTAGAAAACGTACTTTTTCTAGACAAATAGTGCACTAGAAAACGTGTTCTGTGATTAGGATGAATAGAAAAAACTTGTTAGAGAAGTACTTTTTCCTGGATGTGAACGCGGTCTAGTGCCTTGAACCACATGACTCGTTGTGAATTCGCGATCATTACACCGTCACAGCAGGCTCGTCGCTCGTGTAGCCACTGTTCCGGTCTGTCAGAGCGGGCTCGTGATCTGGATCTATCACACGACCGTCCGTGTGATAGTGTTAACGCGATCTGGATCTCACGGCCGTGAGTTGAGTAACTTTTTTTGACGTGCAGCTGTGCATGGGGCCGCTGGATGCAGATAGATATATTCATATATAGGCGAGTCCGTAGGTAGGGAAGGGACAGTGTGGACACGTGCTGTGGTGCGCCGTCATCATGGTCCCAAATTGGGTGTGCCGCCTCTAGTCCAATCTCCACTGAAAGCTGCTGGCGGCCGTGATTATTCCCTCTCCGGAGAAGATCAGATCGTTGGAAAAAAAAATCAGGTCCATTGATATCTTTTTGCGATCGTGTGACAGGGATTTCAGATCGGGTTGGGGAAATAGTCGCAGGCTAACCTGTGTACGCCGGGCTGTCAGGATAAGGATCGGAGGAGAAGATCACACGCATTTCGCCGTTTCGGGCTGTCAGCTGAAGCTATTCAGCGCTCGTGCGGCGCAAATTTCCCATACGGGCGACGTGTATCTCTGTCATCAACAAGAGGCGGACGTCGCAAGCCCAGTGGGTGTGTACGGGCTACGCGCCGGTCCGGATGGTTCCGGCCAGGGCCAAGAGAGATCACGCGGGAGCATTAATGAGCAGCGGACCAATGATAGGGCTTAATTCCGTTGATGTTGAAAAAATGCCGTCGGTCGGGCTGGTCTTTTATTTATCCTAGAAATTCCGGCGACATTTTTTGCATTGAAAGAAAACGGCAGTTTATGGCATAGCATAATCCGACAACGGCAACGTGACAACGGATCTATTAGCTGTGGAGTAGCCTCTAATTAATCCACGAGCATACTATTACTACTCCTATTAACCAGATCGCTAATCTCGACAGCGTTCGAGTAGGAATTTTTTGACGTACGCCGGGGAAAGAAAACAAAAGGAAAGGTGTCACGTCTCCCGAGCCCATCACGCACGTCCACTCGCTAAAATAAAAAAAATGTCAAAAGAGAAACCATTGTGCTTACCTCACGTTCCACTTACACATGGGACCGGGTATTGGTAGTTGACTGGTGGGCTCACAGTACAGTGCTACAAGGGTAGATCTCCTGGTGTGTCCAAAGTGCCCGACCATCTGCACGGTCAAATGTACACACACCAGTCTGACTCTGATGACGACCCCTGTCTGTCGCTGTAGATTCTGAGGGGAGTAAAAAAAAAAAAAAAGCTGCCGAGTAAAGGCGGCGAGGACGAGCGCAATAAAGCCTCGTCACTCGACGCCAGCCTCCACTGCCCCGTCGAGCTGCCACTGCCAGCTTCCCCCTCCGTCCGTGCGGTAGCTGTGTGCGCCGCCGCCGCTCGCCGCGCCGGGCAGCTCGGCTCGCTCGTCGGCCGCTCCCCCCCCACGGCCACTCGCCGGCTGGCAATCGGTGAGTCTCCTCCTCCGTTCCCCTATTCCATTCATTCCTCGGCTAGTTCTCTTCTTCCTCCTCCCGCTTCGTTCCTCTGTCCCCGTCGCTTCACTCACTGCTGCACTGCGCCGCACACGCGTCGGTTGGCTCGCCAGGCGGCGGCGCCGCCGCCACCGACCCTGCGTGGCTGGCTTCGCCCCCAAGAGGCCACAAATGCCTTTTTTTTTTAAAAAAAAAATGAAATCTTTTGTGTGTTTGGTGGATGTGGATTTGCGAGCTACCGGGTCTGTCTGGACTCCGGCCGGTTGCACCTTGGGCGCCTAGTAGTCTAGTGCGATGATGGGAGGCAGTAGCGTAGCACCCATCCATGGCGTCTTGCATGGCGTGCAATGCCTTGGACATCTCTGTTTCATTGTTTTGTGCTCGGATCAATTTCTGGTGCCAGCCTTGAGCGCATAGGCAACCGCGGAGGCGCGGATGGATGCGAGCTGCACGCGTGGAATCACTCTGAATTTCTGGTGCGAGCAATTGGGTTTGCGTGCACGATGCCTAAGTGCCTACGGCCAGCTTGCTGAAAATATCTCTTTTCTTTTTTAATAAAAAAAGAAATACTTGGATGCCTGCCCCATTGTTTAGTGCCTAGTAGCCCCGCAAGCTTTAGTGCCTTTCCAAGTCTAAGATTTGCCCTAATTTGATTTTTTTTCCTTCCGAAAACGTCTTGATTTATATTCTAGACTAGAACTTCCCGTAGTGGTTAAGCCGTCCCATCCTTCCATTCCACGGTCTGAACCTGGTGATGGAGAGCAAGGAGAGGTGTGCTGAAGCTGAGGCTGAGGCCTTTCTGTCTTCTCTTCTGGTCCGACGTCCCTGTCGTTGAGATGAAACAATTCGACGCTGGCGGCGACGCCGGCTCGGCCCGGCCAGTGAAGATCTAGTACTTACTGAAAACAGAGCACATTTTATTAGTGTCTCATAGATGAACTGTCTTCATTCAAATGGCTGCGTGGTGCATGCACACCAGAAAACTGACTCTGCTGCCCAAATATCTAAATGGGCAGAGTGGTCAATGGGGGATGGTGTGGATGATTGCAAATTATTGGACGAGTCAATAGCGATAGCTTGGCCGAATAATCATGGCCACTGATCTTATCCACAGCGACATTCCAACTGATAGATACCGATCGTGGTGCTGCAAATGCGAGCTCATGAGTGATGGAGGTGGAGACATGGTTATGCTCAGCCGTCGTTAGTGTGACAGCTCCTCCGGTCCACCCCTACTAACCAAGGCTCTGATTTCTTTTGATTTTGTTGCCTTTTGCCATCCTCGTGTCGGTGTGCCACGCATGGGTCACTGGTCGGCTCATTCACTGGTGCTTATAAGAGGAATCAGGTTTCCGTTTCTTTGGGGACACCTTTCCCAGGCAGCAATCGGAAGCTGTGAAAGAAGAAAGAACCTCTGTGGGGTGCTTTCCTGCAGGAAATATTCCTGCCTTTGCGTTGTGCTCATGCGGGTTGCTAGTTCCTTACTCTTTAGTATATTGTGAGGTATTCAAAATGCTAGCTTCTGAAAGAGTCTTATGCCCATGATGCGGCGGTGCCTATTATATTCTGTTCATACTGCATGCTCTGCTTCATCACCCCTTTTCTTTTATGCCGGCTCAGTTCAATCAATCAAGGTTAGGTAGATTTGGGTTTGTTTTCCCTATAAACTTGCTGAGTTTCAGCACTTTACGCGGTTTTGGACAAATAAAGGGAGAAAACCCCACCTGGTTTTAAGTTCCCTGCTCCCTTTGTGCCTTCTTCTTTTAAAAATTGTTACATCAGCAACTTGAACTGGTCTACATTCTATTTTTTTTTTCCATACAGGAGACTTGTAGTATAGTAGTGCATATTTGTTTAAGTTTGAAACGTTATTTGATCTATTTGACATCCTTTTCGCAGGCCTATATATAGGTGGTTCGTGGCGATCAGAGCCACATAGGCAAGATGGCGAGCTCGCACAAGATCACCCTTGTTCTCATGTTCTGCTTGCTAGCCTTGGGAAGAGCAGAGTACCTCAAGTACAAGGATCCGAAGCAGCCTGTCTCTGTTCGTGTCAAGGATCTGCTTAGTCGGATGACTCTTGCTGAAAAGATTGGCCAGATGACCCAAATTGAGAGGGTAAACGCCACAGCCGATGCTTTAGCTAAATATTTCATAGGTATGCCAGCCAGAGTATTCACTAAGAAATGCAAAAGGTGACTGAATTGTGAGTATGCGCTTGACATTGTTATTCTGTTTTTCAGGCAGTGTACTGAGTGGTGGAGGCAGTGTGCCTGGAGATCAAGCATCTGCTCAGGAATGGGCTTCCATGGTGACTGAGATGCAAAAGGGTGCTCTTTCCACACGCCTTGGCATCCCGATGATCTATGGTATTGATGCCGTGCATGGTCACAACAACGCCTACAAAGCTACCATCTTCCCCCACAACGTTGGGCTTGGAGCTACCAGGTACTGGCTGCATCTATTTGTCATATGCAATACTATGATGGATTGATAGACTGAAGTATTTGTTTGGTCTGTATTATTATGTTGACGTGTGCTCTCTTACTCCAGGGACCCTGATCTTGTCAAGAGAATAGGAGCAGCAACAGCTCTTGAAGTTAGAGCCACCGGAATTCCTTATGCCTTTGCTCCGTGTATTGCGGTAATAGGCAATTCTTCTTGTTGAGTTGTGGATGACTGATGTTTCATTTCAGTTGTAAATGTGCCTTTTTTGTTATTCCTGTGAGCTTATTTCTGTAGCTTACGTGATATTGCCAGGTTTGTAGAGATCCAAGGTGGGGACGTTGCTACGAGAGCTACAGTGAGGACCCAAAGGTTGTCCAGTCGATGACCTCACTCATCTCTGGTCTGCAAGGCGACGTTCCAGCGAATGACGTGGGAAGACCATATGTTGCTGGAAGGTAATTACACCAAAGGGATAATAGTTGGATTGTCTTCTTTTGGTCCTTACTGTGGCCTCCAGTTTAGAAGTGTAAAAGTAGTGTTAGGTTACAACGCCGAACTAAATTTGTTTTTTTTTACTGTCATACTCTGCAGTAAGAATGTTGCTGCTTGTGCAAAGCACTATGTTGGTGATGGTGGAACGTTCATGGGAATCAACGAGAACAACACAATTATCAACACACATGGTCTGCTGAGCATCCACATGCCTCCTTACTATAATTCTATTATCCGCGGTGTCTCCACTGTCATGGTCTCATACTCGAGCTGGAATGGAGTGAAAATGCATGCGAACCATTTCCTAATCACTGATTTTCTCAAGAACAAGCTCAAGTTTAGGGTCAGTTGTTCATTACAAAGCCTGAAGATTTTCCATTTATATATTTTCTTCTGTTAGATAAATAGATTGCAACGTTTCTGCAAACAGGGTTTTGTGATTTCCGACTGGCAAGGCATTGACCGCATCACTAGTCCTCCTCACGCCAACTATTCGTACTCCATTGAAGCTGGAATTGGTGCCGGTATTGACATGGTGAGAACAAGATAAATCTAATCATGTGGTGCTATTATTCTTTAGAAATTGTAAAGCACAAGCCCTATATTACGCCCATTCGACCTTTCTCTTCTTTGATTTAGATAAGAATAGAACTGATGAATCATTACGAGATGACTAGTTGCCTGTCCTTGATGACCATATCCTAAAATGATTACTTGCAGATCATGGTTCCTTCTTGATGACCAACCTAAAATGATTACTTGCAGATCATGGTTCCATATGGATACATAGAATTCATCGATGATCTCACAACACAAGTTCAGAACAATGTCATCCCCATGAGCAGAATCGACGATGCTGTCTACAGGATTCTCCGAGTCAAGTTCACCATGGGTCTATTTGAGAACCCTTACCCTGATTCTAGCCTTGCTGGCGAACTCGGGAAGCAAGTGAGTTCTGAAAACCTATTGCTCTTACTCTGAAACTGGCACATTCCATACATGTTGAATGTGGTTACTGATGGATTTCTTTCTATCTTGACAGGAACACCGGGACTTGGCACGCGAAGCCGTCAGGAAATCCCTGGTGCTTCTGAAAAACGGAAAGTCCTCGTACTCTCCATTGCTTCCCCTCCCAAAGAAGACCGGTAAGATCTTGGTCGCGGGTAGCCACGCCGACAACCTGGGCAACCAGTGCGGAGGATGGACAATCACCTGGCAAGGAGAGTCTGGCAACAACCTCACTGCCGGTGAGTGGCGCCTTCTTTCCCATTTCGTTTACAGGCACTGGCACACTGCTGCTGTAGTACTAAATTTAGACAAAGAATTCCTGAACAACATGAAACTTTGTGACGGAACAGGCACGACGATCCTGGAAGGAATCAAGGCCACCATTGATCCCAGCACGCAGGTGGTCTACTCGGAGAGTCCTGACAGCACCGTCCTCGGCGACAAGTACGACTACGCGGTCGTGGTGGTCGGGGAGCCACCCTACGCGGAGACGCAGGGCGACAACCTGAACCTGACGATCCCGGCGCCCGGGCCGAGCGTGATCCAGTCGGTGTGCAAGGTCACCAAGTGCGTGGTCGTCCTCATCTCCGGCAGGCCGCTGGTGGTGGAGCCGTACCTGAGCGACATGGATGCGTTCGTGGCGGCGTGGCTCCCCGGCACAGAGGGCCAAGGCGTCGCCGACGTGCTCTTCGGTGACTACGGGTTCACCGGGAAGCTGGGGCGGACATGGTTCAAGTCGGTGGATCAGCTGCCGATGAACGTCGGCGACGCGCACTACGACCCGCTCTTCCCGTTCGGCTTCGGGCTCACCACCAAGGGCACGAAATGAGGACGGGATCCATGAGGACGCTGTGAGCTCTGTCTGAGGGTGTGTGGGTTGAGAGGGTTACGAATTGGTTTGGGTGGAGTCAGGTCACGTGGAGGCGTCGATTGCCGCCACACGCAGAGAGGGTTGTGTTGGGGTTTTGTGGACAATAACAGTGAGTGATGGTGGCGCATTCTTGAGGCGATTGTTGTTAGCGTGGGTTGTTTGGAATGAACAATAAGATCAGGCGCTTTGCGTTCGCTGTGACATGTGCAGCTCTTGTGCTGATTCTCTCGACCCCGTGGCATCTTCGCGCTTCATTGCGTGCAAAAGCAGAAATCTGCCATATCGTAGCGGTAGGTGCAGATCAGAAGATCGTTGGAGAATCGGAGTACACGCGCGCCGGGCTCCGGCGACGCAACCACACATCGCATGCTGCCTCTGCTCCGATTAGGCCGTGAGCCCGTGGTGATGATTTGGCCCTATCTGTTTCCTGATTTCGGCCTCTTAACGAATGCTCGGTCCAATTATTGCAACATATTAACAACTTTTTTTTTTGCGCAAACATATTAACAACTGAATAGCATAGTTTTTTTTTTTTGAAAGAAACTGAATAGCATAGTTGCTATTCAGTTGTTAATATGTCAAACCACTCACTGTCATTCTCCACAAAGCCCCATACTAGTTTAGGTTTGACATACACATGCGTGGGAACTAGCTTTCTGTTTTTATTGTCTATTCCAAACTTTTATATCAAACAAAAAATTCTGTTTACTGTATATTTTTTACATTTAAATTCACTTCAACTTTTAAATTGATTTGAATAGATAATATGTCAACCCCTTATGATCATATACTTATGAATAAATGTGTATACTTATCATATCCTTATGACCATCCAGACTAACCCTTATGAACGCCTATACTTTAACCCACGGATTTTGAGTTTGACGAAGTCACCATATACACCTTGCTATTGTGTAGGCACAAATACCTTAATATAATAACTAAAAGAATAATTAACAGAAAAAAAGAACACCTACTAATTCAGAGACTTGAATCCAAAATTCCAGATGGACACATTCACAGGTGACCCAACTACCTAAGTAGTACTTCATGCAAGTGCATTGCTCCTCACGCAGACCCAAAGGGTACATCACCTTATTGTTTGATCGCCTTGTGACATTGTCTGTTGCGTTATGTTTCCTGTATTTAACACTCTAACGACCGCTTGCAGCTTTTTTTTTTTTCTATTGTTCAGAGCCCGAAAAAGGGTAACTAAAAACGTGGCAGCATCCGCCATATGCTAATTAACCACTACTAACCTTTCTTGTGTCTTATAGACAACCACTACCTTTTAATGAAGAATATCATATATGCATGTGTGTACAGTGTACTACCTAAACGCCTCGTTTTCTTGTGATTATATCAGTTACTTGCAGATTCCCATTGTCCAAAGGCAACAAAAGAAAATGTGACACCCATGGTAGCCTGAGCTAGAAGAGACCTGCAGCCTCCGGTGATCAAAGCGAAACAGGACAGAGTGAATGACGCTAGCGGCAAACCTCCCGTCGCCACCATGCTGTGGATTCTCCCGCCAGGTGTGGAAAAAGCAGCACCCGCTCCGCGCCATTGAAGCTGCCAGCTTCTTTTCAAGCACAACGAAGACAAACTTTTATGGACTCGCTCACTCACACCCAACTCTAAGCACATGTATCCTACCCCTTGCCAATATGAAATCAAGCCGATAATATTTGAAGACTCACAAAAAACTTTGTAACCTCGTTTTCCAAGACCTCGCGTGTTGTTTTGATGTATTCCCTATAATCATGCTAATTTTTAGCAACTTTACGTGCACAAAAAGTGAAGAAACCCCGCCTGGTTTTAAGTTCTTTGTCCCTTATGCCCGTTATTCTTCTGTAGCATATATGTACGAATGTACGATGGTTACACGGTAGCATCCTTGATCGGTCTAATGTAGTACGATTTCAAGCTAGGACTTGTAACCATACCTAATTTTCTTTCCAGTTTCATTTAAAAGTTAACTCATATATAGTGTTGCCATCCTTTTCTTAGATATCTTTTTTTTTTTCAAATCACACAGTACAAACGTAGATGCTCACATACACGCACGCACACTTGCCCCTACAAACATACGCACGCAACCCTACCCCTATGAGCACCTCCGAAAGACTGGGCCGGCAAATCCTCCAAATTGACGAAGTCACCAAAGGCGCCTCGCTATCGACGCGCACGTCGCCTACCACTGAAAGAATAGTGCCGGTTAAATCCTGGAATAAATCCAGGAAAATGCAAGCACCAGTGCCGAGTCGAGGACTCGAACCCTGGTGGGCTGGTTCCACCACAAGGAACCTTGCCAGCTGAGCTAGAGCTCAGTTCGCCTTTTCTTAGATATCTTGTATAGGCGGTTCGTGGCGATCATTATGTATCACACAAAAGCAAGAACAATAATTTAACTTTCGTATAAATTGGAATTAAATTGCTGAATAAAAAACCATGTAGAAAAAATATGAATGACAAAATTTAAAGCAAAATGATAGTTTGATATCTAGACAAATTGGAGAAAAAACCTAAATAAAGAGCACATGTAACGAACTGAGTGCAGACCAGGTGTTAAGGTTTCTTGTGGTCCGCTGGGTTCTGAGTCCTCCAGTCAGCACAGATGAAAAATTAACTAACGAGCTATTCAAAAGAAAAAAATATAGAAATAATATTTATTTCCATTTGACTGATCGAGTCCAGCTAAATAAATAGTGTGTAATACACGCATACAATTACAATAAACAAAATGAAAAATATTGCATCCTTCACTATCTAAAGGCCAAATAATTGACACTAACTACAAACCCTAGATCCTCTCATGTTGGTAGATATTTTTGACCGGGCATACATGTGTATACAAAGTGAAAAATATTGCATCCTTCACTATCTTAAGGCCAAAGAATTAACACTAACTACAGATCCTCTACCCTAGATCTTCTCATGTTGGTACAAGAAGATATTTTTGACCGGGCATACGTGTATATGAGATTTTTTTCTAGATAAAGTAACAAAGGTTTCAACCTCTACAACCTCGGGGATGTACACATCTGTTCATTACAATAAAAGAGCACTTAGGCTCAACCTCAAGTGGCAAGGAAAGAGTTCAAACAACATTGCTAATGTGGGACTTTTGCCCAATCTAAAGTCACCCTTAGTTTGGGACTTTTGTCTAGCTCACCTGTTAAACTGTCCCCTTTAGGCCTTGTTCGTTTTGGCATGGAATGGCATGGAATGGGCTCCAAACCACATGAAATATCTCGGCATGGAATCAATCCCAATCTACCCAAAATGTTTGTTCGGTTAGGCATGGAAGGGTTTGAAACCCAGCATGGTTTGGTCCTATTCCATGCCAAAAAGGTCTAATTCATTCCATGAGTCTGACCTTATGGAACCAAACCTCATGGTTTGAGTGACATGCATGGAACCACTCAAACCATAGGCCTTGTTCGGCAACCTAGGAACGGCTCCCGAGCTGGAATGGTTCCATGCATGGTTTGAGTGGTTCCATGCATGTCACTCAAACCATAGGGTTTGGTTCCATGAGGTCATACTCATGGAATGAAATAGGTCTTTTTGGCATGGAACGGGACCAAACCATGCTGGGTTTCAAACCCTTCCATGCCTAACCGAACAAACATTTTGGGTAGATTGGGATTGATTCCATGCCAAGATATTCCATGTGGTTTTGAGCCCATTCTATGTTATTCCATGCCAAAACGAACAAGGCCATACATGAAACTATTCCAGCTTGGGAGCGGTTCTAAGGCCTTGTTCGGCAACCTAGGAATTGCTCCCAAGCTGGAATGGTTCCATGCATGGTTTGAGCGGTTTCATGCATGTCACTCAAACCATGAGGTTTGGTTTCATGAGGTCATACTCATGGAATGAAATAGGCCTTTTTGGCATATGGAACGGGACCAAACCATGCTGGGTTTCAAACCCTTCCATGCCTAACCGAACAAACATTTTGGGTAGATTGAGATTGATTCCATGCCAAGATATTCCATGTGGTTTGGAGCCCATTCCATGGCATTCCATACCAAAACGAACAAGGCCTTAGGCTTTAGCCATTCCACGGCCTGCAAGCCTGGCAAATTAAGGAAATAAGGAACACAACAATCCGTAGCACGACGACGACCTTACAGTAGCAGGGCTTATCAGCTCCAGCTGGTGGAAACCCCAACACGACGCAGATCAAACACTCAAATGCCCGCGCCAATCATACACGGTGGGAGCACGTGGTGCGTGGTAGAACTGGAGTGTATATATTTTTAGGCACCAGTAATGAGTCGCCTAGCTGTCCGGGGGTTGGATGGTTAACACTGCAGCAACTGGGTTCTGTTAGAACTAACACTATAGCCATTGGGGTTTTGTTAAAGAGAATAGGAAGATAGACTGGTAATAATGCACGGCTAGCTAAGCTAGCTAGTAGCAAAAACATGCGTGAGCCATGATGCATGCGAGATAAGCAATTGCCTGCCATCGGGGAGAATGACAGATTGTTCTTGTTTGACTTTTCTAAACAAAGCCTGGATTTGCAGGTCAAGGTCCCAAACTAAGATTTACGTACCTTGTCCTATGGATGCCTACTTGAAATCAAGTCAAAATATATTGAGATGGATAAAATCATTCATTGTAGACTCATCGCTGTCTGAAGCGTAGCACGACGTTGTCTTCCCTGTAAACAGCATGCTGCGTCTCGGCAAATTTACGTGTTTTTGTACAGAAATTGAGGACAAAGCCCCCCTGGAATTAAGTGACCTGTCCCATGTGCTTTTTGTTCATCTTGTAATATCTGTATAGGATGGTTACGGAAGCGTCTTGTACCGGTCTATTGTAGTATGGTACCAAACTGAGGGTCGGAATAGCTATTTATTTTTAAAGTTTCATTTAACAGCTCACCTATTTTCCATTCTCTCCTTATAGATCCCTATATATAGGCGGGTTCATGGATATCATGACGTACCACACAGTGACACAGAGGCAAGATGGGATATTTGCACAAGATCACCCTTGTTCTCATCTTCTCCCTCGTGCCCTTGTCGGGGAGAGCAGAATACCTCCAGTACAAGGATCCGAAGCAGCCTGTCGCTGCCAGGGTTAACCAAACCATCGGGAACCGGTCCGGTTTGACCGGTTCTCGACCAAACCACTCCGGACCGGTAGCGGTTCGGGGCAGTTTGAACCGGACAAAATTCAAAATTTTCAAATTTAAATTTAAAAATGGAAAAATATCGTAAAAATTCCTAAAAATACTTCAAGGTGTGTGTAATCTATTGGTGTAAAAAGTTTTCAAATGTTTGCTCATTTGATATTTTTTTTGGCAAATACAAGTTAAATCAAAAAAGAAAAAAAAAGTGGTTAAACCGGCCGGCTAACCGGTCAAACCGTCCGGCTAACCGGTCAAACCGACCGGCTAACCGCTCCAACCGCTGGATATGTGAATTTGAATTCAAAATTTGAATTTGTTCGGTTTCCACCGGTTACCGGTCTAACCGGTCCGGCTAGCCGCTACCGCTGGCCGACGGTTCGGACGTCCGGTTCGAAATAAAAAACCCTGGTCGCTGCTCGCGTCAAGGATCTCCTTGCTCGGATGACCATCGCCGAGAAGATAGGCCAGATGACCCAAGTCGAGAGGGAGAACATCACAGGGCAGATAATAGCCAAAAACTTCATAGGTTAGCTAAGAGAAATGCTGAAGCCTGAATCCAAGGGCGTCAGAAAACGCGTACTTTTGACTGACTTGTATGCTGTGCCGTTGCACGTGTATGCAGGGAGTGTGCTGAGCGCTGCAGGAAGTGTTCCTGCTCCACGAGCATCAGCTGAGGCCTGGGCTTCAATGGTGGACGAGATGCAGAAGGGCGCCCTCTCGACCCGGCTAGGAATCCCTATCATCTACGGTGCTGATGCTAACCATGGCAGTAGCAATGTTTACAAAGCTACTCTCTTCCCCCATAACATCGGGCTTGGAGCAACCAGGTATACTGCCTCTGTTCGTTTTTAGTAGACTTATTAGGATTTTCAACATATCTGATCTGATTTTGATGTCCCTTTAGTATTGACACAAATGGCATGCCTTTGTTTGTCAAGTACAACAATATGTTGACTTCGTGCCATGTGTTCTAGGGACCCTATGCTGGTGAAGAAAATAGGAGAAGTAACAGCACTTGAAGTTAGAGCTGCTGGAATTCCTTTCGTCTTTGCCCCGCGTCTTGCGGTATATGACAATAGACAGTTCCTGCTTATTATCGCTGCAATAATCGATCGAACCCATTGGTCTACTTACGTGAGATACGCATGCGTCGTAGGTATGTAGGGATCCAAGATGGGGACGTTGCTATGAGAGCTACAGCGAAGACCCAAAGGTTGTCAGGGCAATGACCACAGTCATCTCAGGCCTGCAAGGCGATGCTCCGGCAAACTCCGTGGGAAGACCATACGTTGGTGGAAGGTAGCATATATAAAACTAAAAAAATCCGTTTTCCCAAATTAATTTGAATGTAGGATGCAACATCTTTTTAATTCAATTTCTCCTTCATGGATTGGAAATTTTAACCGGCGTCACTTGCAAACTGTGCAGGAAGAGAGTTGCTGCATGCGCAATGAACTATGTCGGTGGCGGTGGAACCTTCATGGGAATCGACCAGAACAATACAGTCATCGATACTCATGGACTGATGAGCATCCATATGCCTCCTTACTATAATGCTATCATCCGAGGTGTATCAAGCTTCATGATATCGTTCAATAGCTGGAATGGAGTGAAGATGCACGCGAACCATTTCCTCATCACCGATTTTCTGAAGAACAAGCTCAAGTTTAGGGTTAGTAGTCAGTCGCTCATCCTAACAAAGATGAGAATTGTTGTTCTATTTTATTCTGATCTTGTTCATTGTCTTTGGGAATTTTTTTTCTTGCAAACAGGGTTTTGTGATTTCTGACTGGCAAGGCATTGATCGGATTACTTCTCCTCCTCACGAGAACTATCCTAATTCAATTGCCCTTGGAATTGGTGCTGGTATTGACATGGTAATGATTCAGTAGTAGTTCAGATATAAGGTAATATTATATCCCTCCGCTAATCACCATGTACTAAAATGTTGTTTGCAGATAATGGTTCCTTACAACTACACAGAATTCATTGGTGATCTGACATCCCTGGTTGAAAAGAACATCATCCCCATGAGCAGAATCGACGACGCCGTTTCCAGGATTCTTCGAGTCAAGTTCACAATGGGTCTCTTTGAGAGTCCTTTCTCTGATCCGAGCCTTGCCGGTGAACTCGGAAAACAAGTCAGTTCTCATCAGCACCTGACATGCTTGTTTGTTTTTCCTCTGTCGTTAGTCTGTCTCACATATGAGCAGAGTTTTTAGTGAGAAATAAACTTGCATCCGTATGTAGGAATACCGAGAGCTGGCACGGGAGGCTGTTAGGAGATCCTTGGTGCTGCTGAAAAATGGCAAATCCACACACGTTCCATTGCTTCCCCTCCCGAAGAAGCCGCGCAAGATCCTCGTTGCCGGAAGCCACGCCCACAACCTGGGCTATCAGTGTGGAGGGTGGTCCATCGATTGGCAAGGAGGGAGCGGCAACAACCTCACCACCGGTAAATCGCCGGCGTCCCTCTCAGTTACTAAAGATATTTGTGTGGCAAAGCGCTTGATTGGACAAAAGTTACTGAAGATATACAAATTTATAAATACGCTATTGATCGATCATATGATGAAAATGTAACAGGCACGACGATCCTATCGGCGATCAAGGCCGCCGTGGACCACAGAACGCAGGTGGTGTACTCGGAGGAGCCGGACAGCAGCGTCCTCTCCGCCGGCGAGTACGACTACGCTGTCGTGGCCGTCGGCGAGGCGCCGTACGCGGAGGCGGCCGGTGACAACCTGAACCTGACGATCCCGGTGCCGGGGCCGAGCGTGATCCAGTCGGTGTGCAAGGTGACCAAGTGCGTGGTGATCGTCGTCTCCGGCAGGCCGCTGGTGGTGGAGCCGTACCTGGGCGCCATGGACGCGCTGGTGGCCGCGTGGCTGCCGGGCACGGAGGGGCAGGGCGTGGCGGACGTGCTGTTCGGTGACTACGGGTTCACGGGGAGGCTGCCGCTGACGTGGTTCAGGTCGGTGAATCTGGCCAATTATCTTTCACCTCATACTGCACTGCATACTACGTCTGGTAATAACTTATATTGATATACAAATGCCCATCCGTACTGATAGGAACACCGGGATCTGGCCCGCGAAGCCGTCAGGAAATCCATGGTGCTGTTGAAGAATGGGAAATCTGCCCACACCCCGTTGCTGCCCCTTCCTAAGAAAGTTGGCAAGATCCTTGTTGCCGGAAGCCACGCTGACAACTTGGGCTACCAATGCGGAGGCTGGACAATGTCGTGGCAAGGAGAGAGCGGCAACAACTTCACCGCCGGTACAGCTTGGTCTCCCATTCATTTCTTCTACAGTATTCAATAGGAGTACGTTGCTTACCTTTTAGTGGCCATTGAAAACTAACGTACGTTTCATGCGATGCGATGGATCCAATCGAACAGGCACGACGATCCTGTCGGCGATCAAGGCCACCGTGGATCCTGCCACCCAAGTGATCTACTCGGAGAATCCGGACGCCGGCGTGGTCGCCGGCGACAAGTACGACTACGCCATCGTGGCGGTCGGGGAGGCGCCATACGCGGAGGAGCTGGGCGACAACCTGAACCTGACTATCCCGGCGCCGGGGCAGAGCGTGATCCAGAGTGTGTGCAAGGTCACCAAGTGCGTGGTCGTCCTCGTCTCCGGCAGGCCGCTGGTGGTGGAGCCGTACCTGGGCACCATGGACGCTTTCGTGGCGGCGTGGCTGCCGGGGACAGAGGGCCAGGGCGTCGCCGACGTTCTGTTCGGGGACTACGGGTTCTCCGGGAAGCTGCCGCTGACGTGGTTCAAGTCGGTGGAGCAGCTGCCAATGAACGTTGGCGACGCGCACTACGACCCGCTGTTCCCGTTCGGCTTTGGGCTCAACACAAAGGGCACGAAGTGAGCAGCGTTGGCGCTTGGCTTGCTTTGAGTGAGTTAGTGAGTGATATCGTGTGAGTCTGGGCTGTGTGTGTTGGCGGGACTAATAATAATAACAGTGCGTGAGATGCATAATTATTGAAGGAATAAGTTGTTGTCAGTGTGATGGTTTTGTGGAAGGAACGATAAAATCAGTTGGCACGTACACCTTGTACTGGATGTGCTCTGAATTGCTTACCCGATCGTCGAAGTCTATCTGTTGCCGGCGGCCACTCCCGGAGTGACTTAGGCACTTAGCTAGTCTAGTTACTTATCTTTCGCCATGCATGAGATCAAACGGGGCCAGATAGAGCTGATGACACACCGACCAAGCGTGATGCTACGTAACGTACCGACCTAGCAGCAGGAGCACTGACCGCGACCGATGCCGAGTCCCTTACGAACACCTCCTGTTGGATCGGACCCCCACAAGTCCGAATTCGAGTCCGAACCGAAAACGAGTTGACCCCCAAAAGGCTTCTGCGTAGGGTTGCGGTGCGGGCAATATATTGCTGGCCTTCTCTCCCATCCAAGCACAAACCCCTCGATCACCTCCGCCGTATCCCCAGTCGACATCAACCGCCGCGCGTGCGCGTCCTCAGAGAACAGAGCTCCGGGGTGCCTTGTGTTCTAAGAGGGAATTAAGGAGGATGGTTAGGACTCGATCGATGGCCAAGAAGGCGAGCACGTCGTCGGAGGGGAGCGAGATCCTGAGGCGGAAGAAGGAGATGATGGGAGCCATCAGCAACACGGTCAAGAAGCTCTTGGCAGCCACGGGGAAGACCAAGAGGATGAAGGTGGTCAAGCGTCGGGTGCCGCAGAACCTCATCGACTATATGATACGGACGCCAAACCCGGTCCTGGATGAGATCCCTGAGCACGAGCTGGCCAAGCGTTCCCAGGCCTTCCGCGATACCCACGCCGGAAAAAAATTCTGTATAGTAGGGCTGTAAAGTGAGACCTGTGCAGCCCTGTCCTCGATGTGAGCCACCTGTCCACCTAGCAGATCGGACGGTAATCACATCCTACCCCTTGGCTCCGGCTGCCAATTACGGCTCGGCTCAGCTCATAGACGCGGACATGGCTCGAGTTTCCTTCCTTCCGTCGGCCATCGCCGCCCCAACCCGCGACAATGATTTTGCCGCGTTCTGTTTCTGCTTCGTCGATCAAGTAACGGCATCAAGGATCAACCCTGATAGCCGCACAGCAGGTCTTGATGGAACAAGTCTCTACCTTGTCTTGATTGAGGGTTCCGCCGCCTGCCCGCCTCACAGCAAGAGCGAAGGAACGAGCCTGTCAACTGTGATCCGACCACCGATGTCATCAAGCAATCAACCCTAATACCCGAGCCTGTTGCTGCCACCAGCCCACCACGATCTCATATTCTCAATCCGGCCGTGATGTCTACCCGGTCGTTGCTGCCGTTCATCCACGATGCTTTTCCCTGCATGTTTCTGATTCATCTTCCTCGATCAATATACCGTGCGATGATGATTTGGTGGTTTACATTTACAATGATTCAACCAGATGTTTCATCCATATAGCTAGTGCTGTTTTCATGCGTGGCCTATGCTCTCAAATTATGTCAAAAAATATCTATTCATGACAGAAAGCCTACAACACACAACCGAATACACCAGTGCACCCTGAAAACTGAAGATTACAATGTCTTCCTGAATCCTGACAACCGCAAGCAATTGATTTCTTGAGCTGTCTCGATGCAAATCATCATACCTCTTGCCGAAGTGATTGGCTGATTATTACAGACCTGTGTTGAGCATCTAGACCTGTTCTGATCAAAGCTGGAAAAGGGGATCAGAGCGGAAGGCAGTGCATGTGATGGGAAGTTGGGAACGTCCTGCCCGGCGGTATCAATATCTGTGGATGCCGGATGCCGCGTCGCGTGGTGGCAAAGGAGTGGCTAGGACTCCAGGGCGGGACGGGGAGGGCGCCGTGGTGGAGATGGCGATGGCACCGCGGATCGCGAGTTTGGGACTAGGGGTCTTGGGGAGCGGCGGAATTCACCAAGCCGCATCCTTGGGCTCAGCCGAGCCGTTCGAGCGTAGGAGCCGATAGGTGGGAAAGCTCCGTATGTCTGCCGTCCGATCTGCTAGGTGGACAGGTGGCTTACATCAAGGGTAGGGCTACACAGGTCTCACTTTACAGCCCTACTGTACAGAATTTTTTTCCACCACGATACCTATGCCGGAGATAAGGACATTAATGACAAGATTAGGGCCTACTTCCTTGCTCTCATCGACCAGTACAAGGCGCAGGGCTACGCGGAGGACGAATCAGAGGTCACCGACGACGAGGAGGAGAACTAGCTAGGCACGCGGCGATCAGGGCATCGGAAGAGGGTTAATGACGAGTTTGCAAAAGGAGCCATATGTGATCGAGCTATCTTAAGTTAGAGAGTACTAGTGTTACATATCGTGTCTGTGTGTAAACCAACTCCATGCATTGTTTTAGTGGTGCTTTGGAAATGTATGAAATAAAATCAATTCTAATAAAAGTATAAAATCAGTTATAATAATAACAACTGATTTCTCTAGGTCGCTATTTTTTTAGCCCAAGTTTTGTGAATATGTTAGGCCTGGCCCAGGCCCATACGCAGCATGCCTAGGGTTCGGTTGAGGGGAAATATATTGCTGCCGTCCTACTTTTCAATCGCAAGTTACTAGCCATTTTAATTATAATGACAAGATAGAAAGCAGCAAAAAGAAATATGCCATGATATACATAATAATCAAGTAAAAAAAAAGAGGCTACGGTTTTAAAATGTTGTTTATATCATACGTACAAAGACTAAAATTTTGGATGATTTTTAGTAGCTTCTATCAAGCATTTTTTTATTAAATGCGACATTCATGCAAAACAAAATTGGCTATAAATGAACCAAGTTTCATTATTTTTCTCCATATGAATTGTTTTTCACAGAAGAAACACTAAAACATACAAATCATAACTAAATTATACTTGCTTTTCTGGACATGAAACATGCAGAATACAATAGGCATTATAATGTACGTGTATTGTAAATGTTTCATGATCTTTGGGTTAACATTTTTTTTAGATCAAGCTTTGGTAGGAGGTCCGCTGTGAGGGGTAAAATGGTGTGTTTATGGGTGAGAAGTGTTCTTAATTTGTTCAATCTTTAGAGCATAGATACAGTACGTACGATAAGCAAGATGAGTATATGCCCCGGAGGAGGAAGATCCCCTACGCTCTGCTCGGTGGGTAGCCGGCGCATGCATGTGTTTGATTATATTCCACCCAATAATCAGCCAAACAAAGTTTTAGTTAAACATGCTTGCTATTTCCATAATCCAAACAAATTAATAAAGTACCCACAAAACTCAGGGTAACCACCACCTTGAAATTGTTTTTTTCTTCTAAATTCCCAACGACGAAACCTTGTTTTATCATATCCGTAAAAAAAAAAAACCTTGTTTTATCAGAACTGATTCTGTCTATAGATGGATCACACAAAGACACGATATATACTACTCTAACTTCTAAGACCATATTATAATCCTTGATGCCTTGATCACAGACATAGGCTTACTCCTTGCAGACCTTGATCCTTGATGACTTGATCACAGACATAGGCTAGCACCTTGCAAATTCTTCATCAACCTCTTATCGGTATGGTGCGTCCTTGCTCACCACCGCCGTCTCATCCTCGTCGTCGGTGACCTCTGCCTCATCCTCAGCATAGCCCTGCGCCTCGTACTGCTCGATGAGAGCACGATAGTAGGCCTTGATCTTGTCATTCAAGACCTTAGATTCGGCGTAGGCATCGCGGTAAAACTTGGGCTCATTGGCGAGCGCTTCTTCAGAGAGCTCATCGAGGATCGGGTTTGACGCCCTCGATTTGATATGGTCGATGTAGCCCTGCGGCAGCCGATACTTGATCACCTTCGTCCTCTTCCCGGCCCGGGTCCGGGCCGACGGGAGCTCCCCGTCCAGGTAGGCTAACAGCATCTCCTTCTTCGTCCTTAGGATCTCACTCCCCTGCGACGAGCTCGCCTGATTCCTTTTGAGGTCATGGCCACCGCCGGCCTCCGACGCGCTCGCCTGAATCCTCACGTCGAGACTCTCCATCAACGTCATCGATCGAGTCTTAACCATCGCCTTCTCGAAACAGGGGGTCACAGTTTTCGATCTTATTTTGATCTGTGAGGACGTTGCGTGGCGTCTGTGCTTGGACACGAAACGAAAGAGCGGGGGGGGGGGGGGGGGGGATTGGAAGGGAGGAGGCCAGCTTATAAGTTAACCTCCTCAACGAACCCTACCTAGGCACGCTGCAGATGGGCCAGGAGCCCAGGCCAAACGTGCAGTAATAACTACAGTAATAACTTGAGGACGAAGAAAAGCAAGTTATGATTTATATGTTTCAGTGTTTCTTCTGTTAAAAATAATTCATATGGAGAAAAATAACGAAACTTGGTTCATTTGTAGCCAATTTTGTTTTACATGAATGTTGTATTTAACAAAAATGCTTGTTGGAAGCTACTAAAAATCATTCAAAATTTTAGACTTCGTATGTATATGATATACTTCCTCCGTTCCAAATTATTGATAATGTTATGAATTTAGACAAATATATATATAACTAGGTTCATAGAAAATGCTATAAATTTAGACACTCAAAATCGCATCCAGGATGACTAATAATTTGGAACGAAGGGAGTAAATAACAGAGTAACATTTTAGAATTGTAGCCTTTGTTTTTACATCATTATTATGTATATCATGGCATATTTTTTTTGTTGCTTTCTATCTTGTCATTATAATTAAAATGGCTAGTAACTTGCAATTGAAAAGTATGACAAAAGCAATATATTTCCCCTCAACCGAACCCTAGGCACACTGCATATGGGCCAGGCCTAAAATATCCACAAAACTCGGGCTAAAAAAATGGCCACCTTACGTTAAAAAAAAATGGCCACCTAGAAATCAGTTGTTCCTAAAAATTCCAACGAAACATGGTTTTATTAGAACTGATTTTATTTCATACATTTCCAAAGCAGCACTAAAACATTAATGCATGGAGTTGGTTCACACAATCACACACAGACACGATTCGTACCCCTAGTACTCTCTAGCGTAAGATAGCTCGATCACATATGGCTCCTTTTGCAAACTCATAATTAACCCTCTTCCGATGCCCTGATCGCCGCGTGCGCTAGTTCTCCTCGTCGTCGTCGGTGACCTCTGATTCGTCCTCCGCGTAGCCCTGCGCCTTGTACTGGTCGAGGAGAGCAAGGAAGTAGGCCCTAATCTTGTCATTAATATCCTTATCTCCGGCGTAGGTATCGCGGAAGGCCTGGGAACGCTTGGCCAGCTCGTGTTCAGGGATCTCATCCAGGACCGGGTTTGGCGTCCTTATCATGTAGTCGATGAGGTACTGTGGCACCCGACGCTTGACCACCTTCATCCTCTTGGTCTTCCCCGTGGCTGCCAAGAGCTTCTTGACCGTGTTGCTGATGGCTCCCATCATCTCCTTCTTCCGCCTCAGGATCTCGCTCCCCTCCGACGACGTGCTCGCCTTCTTGGCCATCGATCGAGTCCTAACCATCCTCCTTAATTCCCTCTTGGAACACTAGGCACCCCGGAGCTCTGTTCTCTGAGGACGCGCACGCGCGGCGGTTGATGTCGGCTGGGGTGGTGATCGAGGGCTTCGCTTGGAAGGGAGAGGAGACCAGCAATATATATGGCCTCGCACCGCAACCGACGGAAATCCTACGCAGAAGGCTGCAGATGTGGCAGGCCTAATAACGTGCTAATTAATTAAGTAACCAAAAGGCCAACTCGTTTCCGGTTAGGACTTGAATTCAGACTCCGCATCGGTCGCGGTCTGGTGCTGCTGCTGCTCGGTCAAGAACCTGAGCTCTTCTGCACATTGCGCCATTCTCTGCAACAGCTCTGCTAATAATAGGTTTGGCTTAATGGTTTTATTGGGTTGTTGTTTTCCTCCATAGATTTATTTAAGTTGGTAATTAATGGACGTCTTAGTTGTCAAATGGTTTGGTTTGGATTACTAGAGGGAGAAAATGGTTTTGAAAAGGTTTGAGATGGTTTGAAGTATGGTGTATTAGTTCGTTCCAAATACATGGCCCACACACGTAGGAACTACGAACCGCTACATGCCTACACCGTTTTTTAAGTAGCATACTAATCTAAGTTATTTCAAACAAATTTCGGTTAATTTTGCTAAAATTGAAGGTGTAAATGTGAGGTTTTAGCTTAGGGTCATGTCTTCATGTGGGCCACATATATGTCCTCACATACTGCTTTGTACAAAGTAGCAGACTGTCAAATTATGGTAGATATATATCTTCAATAAATTTCGGCTAATTTCGCTAAAATTTTAATGTATTAATTAACACGAGGTTTTAGGTCTAGAGTCTGGCTCTTTAGGCGGAGCTCACATATATGTTATACAACCGCACTCCTTTGTACAAAGTAGCTAACTGTCGAACTAAATAATCTCCAACAAATTTCAGTTAGTTTCGTCAAGATTCGACTGACTTGAAGGCAGATGGATCACACACACAGTGACACAGAGACAATTCGACTACAAAGGGTAGCTGGATCACACACACACAGGCTCCTTGCATCAGTGCTTCACTGTCCCCTCTCCGATTGCTGCCCTATTTCTCCTCCATCTCCTCCTCGTCGTCGGTGACCTCTGATTCGTCCTCCGCGTAGCCCAGCTTCTTGTACTGGTCGATGAGAGCACCGTAGTAGGCCTTGATCTTGTCATTCCTAACCTTACATGTGGCGTAGGCATCGCGGAAAAACTTGGGACGCTTGGCCAGCTCGTCTTCAGGGACCTCATCGAGGATCGGGGACGGTGTCTCCATCATTAGTCGATGAAGTCCTGCGGCAGCAGACGCTTGACCACCTTCATCCTCTTCGCCTTCCCGGCCCCGGCCGCCGAGAGCTTCCCGGACGAGTTGACTTCCAGCATCTCCTTCCTCCTCAGGATCTCACTCCCCTGCGACGCGCTCGCCTCGTTCCTCTCGAGGTCACGGCCACCGGCCTCCGACGCGCTCGCCTGGTTCCTCTTGAGGTCACGGCCACCGGACTCCGACGCGCTCGCCTGAATCCTGTTGTAACACAATTTTTCTAGTATTACAAACAGTAATAAAATCACGATTGACTTCTTTTTCTTTTCTTTAAAAATTGTCCTCTACAATTACTGTTGACCTGCTATTTATAGGGGTCAACCTCGTATGTTTACAAGACCGTTACTTCCCGCCATAAATCCTATACATATTCTAGCTTTTAGATGACCGTTGCTTCCCGCCAATCTTCATCTTAACCTCGTCGCAGATGATTGATTCGCTTCGGCATCTCCATGTCTCATGACCAGCCTCGTACTATTGCCCTCTCTGCCTTGACTTCTTCGGTCCTGCTCAAAAAAGGCTTTAACCTCTTTGAATTAGCTTCGCGCTCGTTAGCTTCGTCCTGACTTCTTTAACTTTACCCGCAACTTTTAACCTCTTCGAAATAATTTCTGATTTGTCGTCTTCGTTCTGACCTCTTCAGTCTCGCCTGTAAAAATAGTAAATACGATTCCAAGGGGCGTCTCCCCAACAGTAGCCCCTTCGTCCTTGGATTCGAGTTTGTTACTATTCATCCCTCGAACTCCTGGGACGAAACCCAAAAGGCGTCCCCTTGGATAAATTTGGCGGTTACTTGGCGCCTTTTTACGGCGCGAACTTCGGAACTTACTGCGCCTATAAATAGTAGAGGTTACTCCCCCCTAAAAAATTACCTTCGCTTTCTCTTTTGTCCTCGTGCAACTGCCTTTGCTTTGCTTTAGCCCTCATTTCTGACCTCGTGTCATTGTCTTCGCTTCGCACTAATTGTTGCTTCTTGTTGAGGCTCTTGAAGTGCTTTGTTGTTGAAAAGAGGTTTGTTTTAACAAATCTTTGTCCTCGTTTCTTGTTTTGTTATGTTTTTTATTGTTTTTCATTATTAGTTTCAGAAATGGCTCAAGTCGAAGCTACTGCTATTCCAACCCCTGATGCGGAGAGAGAGGATAGTCCTGTGGCCTCTAACCCGGGGAGCGAGGACTTGGAGGGGGTCGAAGCCAATGTCAATGAGCTTGTTGGAGAATCAGCTCCAAAAACCCTTCATTTTGGTCGGTCCTCTGTTACAGCTGGTATGATTTCAACTTATGAACAGAATGGATTCTTCCCCAAAGGTGTTGGCCGTGCTCCTGGAAACGAGACTACTCCTGATCCCCAATTCGGAGAGGCCGTTGTGTTTTCCGAATTCTTTACTGCGGGACTCCGTTTTCCCTGCGATCCGATGTTGCCCCAGATCCTGGACCGATTCAATGTCAAGCTTCATCAGTTGACACCCAACTCCTTCGTTCAACTATCGAAATTTTTCTGGGGTGTCAAGACATTTGGTGGAGAAATTGACCTCGACACCTTTGGTCGCTTCAACGAGCTTCACCTTCAAAAGAGGTCAATTGTTTTGGAAGAAGGTGGAGAAGAGCATGTTGGGCAATTTGGAGTTGCAACTTTTACTTCGCGTCGACGCAGCGCTGCTCTGAAACTCACAAAAATTGACTTCACCTACGCTCAACGGAACCGTTGGGATGTAAATTGGCCGAAGTCGTGGTTCTATGTCAAAGTTGGCTTCGCCTCCTCTGGTTCCAGCGATATCACCTATCCTTTTGCTGGCCCCCTTGGCAATGTCGAAGTATCCACTGTGATTGACTTCGACAAGAAATCCGAAGCTTTCAAGAAAAACAGTCGCTGCTTTATCCATGCCACTCGGCGACTGACAGGGCGTGATGTGGTTGAAGAGTTCCTTGCTGCCGAGATCTGGCCTTTAGGGAATGATTGGAAACCTTTCAGAGTTGAGGAGAGGCAAATACCTGGATTCGACTTGCCTACTACCTTTGTTATCTTCGGACTTACAAAACCTACGGATATGTCCGAAGATGATCTGATCTCTAAGGTTGAATGGGCCGCCAAAGCTTTGATTGGCCCCCTTACTGAAAAAGAGAAGAAGGCAATGGTTGACCTCTTCGAAAAGCCCAGCCGCTTGAATCGGCCATGGCTGGAGATGGGCATCAAATATGGAGATAGAGTGAAACCCTCCAAGCCCCAGAAACGCATGAAGCCAGTTGGAAATATTGGATCCGAGCAAGCTGGAGTGACTCGGAGATATAAAAAGACTTCATCAAAAGTTCTAATATCTTCGAGTCAGGATGCTCCCCAAACGAAGACAAAACTACTCGAGGCTCAGAAGAGGAAGAGTGCCTGTGTGCAACAGTCTACCTCTGCGCCTGCCAAGAAACCTCGACTGACTCGAAAGGTAGATCTGTCTCTCCTGGATAGTCCGGAAGCCGAAGCTGAGGTTGAAAAAGAAAAAGAAACTATTGAAGCAGCTTGTGGACTTCTAGGAATTGCTGGCATTACTAGCGATGACCTCGGCACCTCGGGGTTTATGAAGGATTTAGCAGGTACTTCTGCTGCTTCGGGTGAAGGTTTGTTTGTTCCTTTTATGAAATGCCCTGGTGCTAGAATGAGCCTCACAGGCTCGATATCAAGTGTTGTTTCGAAATCTCCAAGAGAATTCGACCCAAACTTTCTTGAGCTCTTAGAGCATAACTTCGGCTTATATTCCACAGAACCAGCCGTCGAGGTCATGAATGTCGAGGAAGATAAAGTAGCCGAGGCCAAGCACGAGGTCAGTAATTTTGGTTGTACTGTACTTGACCACTAAATTTCTTCTATTGTTTTTGCTTACTTTGCTCGATATTTTTAGGTCGAGGTTGTGGATGTTAAGGGTAAAAAGATCCCTGAAGAAATATCTACGAAGCTCCCTCTAGACTTAGCTGCTTCTTCTTTTGTTGATCTTGGTGAAGATACTGACGAGATGCGAGGTAAAAAAGAAAAAATTCTATCATCACTTCATGTTTAATTTTGTTTTTGATTCTTATATTTTGTCTTCGTTTTTATAGGTTATAAAGCGTCATTGGAAAATCTTAGCTTTGAAGAGCTATCTCGCTTGAGCGTCTCCACAGCGCACAAGGTTCGTGCTTGCTTCTTAGCATTTTATCCTCGTTTCTTTCTTTCTTTATATTTGACTTACTTTTTTGCTTTCGATTTGCTTCCGTAGGTTAAGCTGATCAACGCGGTTTGTGCTTCAAAGTCTAAAACCGCTGTTGATCGACTTCGTTCCTTGGAGAAGGAGAATGAGAGGCTTCGGGAAGTCAATGACAAACTTCGCAAAGACTTAACTAAGATCGAGGATGACTGGGACACAATAGACAGAAAATATAAAGCCTTGCAGAAGGACTTTGACGAGAACCTGACTGTGATCGAGAACCTTCGTGATGCCGTGGTTCGCGAGTCCGATGCTGCGAAAGAGGCTAAGACTAAAGTGTCTTCCCTCGAGCTTAAGTTGAAGGAAACCGAAGATTCTCTAGCCTCGTCCAAGACTCTTGACGCTGAGAGGATGAATCGAATTTTTGATTCGTATTCTAGTTCGCTCAAGCAGTTCGGAGCAACTCCTTACTCTCTTCCAGAGGACTTAAACATTGACAATTTCTTATCTTGGATTGAAGAGGAGTTTGCTGGTCTCGGGGATGTGTTTTCTATTGCTGGCGACAACTTCGCACTCACCTGCACCGATGGCCTCGGCAGATTCCTCGAGAAAGAAGATAAGGAATTGCTCCTTCGGGTTTCTGGTCCTGGATTTCGCTTTGCTGACTTCGGAGATCTGTCCTCGCCTTGTTCAAAAGAAGTCGAGACAATGAAACGTCGCTTCTTGCGGGACTTCTGGAACGCTTACGGGCGAGATATGGCTAAGGACTCCTCTTCGAAGGTAAGAAACTTTCTATGTATAACTTTGCTTCTTCTTGTCTTTTATTATTGACGAAATTCTAAGTCTTTTGCTTTGTCTCTTCACCAGGAAGAAACTGAGGACGCAGAAGCTGAAGAAGCTGAAGAAGAAGTAAGCGAGGGAGAAAAAGATGAAGCCCTAGATTCGCCTCGTGCGGATGACGAAGCTGAATCTCCTCGTGAAGAAGGAGAAATTTAGTCATGAGCTGAAGTTAATTATTGTAAAGAACTTGTTGCAAGTCATGAGCGATGTTTGTGAGCTTCAGAGCAACTTAAACATTGAAGTTGTTCACAATTTTGTCTATATTAACCTCGTCATTATCTTTGGTTTTTGTTTCGATGTGCATACGTCGGACTCGTACAATTTCTTTTCATTTGAAACTGTTTACACATTATCTTGTTTCTATAAGATCATGACCTTTAGCTTCGTTTTCGCTATTGGGAACGCTTAAATATTCTTTGGCCTCTAATTCCCTTGTTAACTCGAGAAAACCTTGGAGCGGATGTGCTTTTCTCCATATATTGGCTTCTAGTTCCCTTGTTGACTCGAGAAAACCTTGGAGCGGATGCGCTCTTCTCCAGGATCGGACAACTTGAGAAGGCGTTGCTGCACGAAGCATCTATGGGCCCTGTGCTGATGTTAGTCTTTGGCCTGGCCAGATCATGCCGTCGAGCGTTCCTTTGATTCCTGCTGCCTCTCATTTCTAGGAAAATTTTTCTTTTTCATTTGCTTTGCTTTTTCTCTTGCCGAGGCTCGTCTCCCGGCTTCCCTTTTATAGTGGTCTTTGGACCCTTGGTGAAATTAAGATTTCACCTAACCTCGTGTCCTTTTTGAAAAGTACAAGTTAGGTGATTCGTTTTTAATGTGTCCGTTGCTTGATAAAAGCTTGTTTTTGAATAAATGCAAATGGGGGCTTCTCTTTTTAGCCTTTGAAAAAGGCGTCCCCTCCCTCGATAGCCCCTTTGCGTTTATTCATTGCTTCTTATTTCGAGCAACGAATCTGAAAGATTGCGTTCTCTTGTTTTGCTTTCGAAATAGGGCAACGCTGTTTCTTTTTTCGTTCCCCTGATTTGATCTAGACAGTTGATCTTTTTGCGAGGTGTTATTTTTAACCTCTTTCTTAGAGAATTTTGTTCGAGATCTTTTTGGCGAGGTTACTTTTCCGATCTTGACCTTGGACTGTTTTGCTCAAAGCTTCTTTTAGCGAGGGTAATATTTCCAACCTCGGCCTTGAACTATTTTGCTCGAGGTCTTATTTTTGCGAAGTTATATTTCTAACCTCGGCCTCGAGCTGTCTTGCTCGAGGTCTTCTTTTTGCGAGGTTATTTTTCAACCTCGGCCTCGAGCTGTCTTGCTCGAGGTCTTCTTTTTGCGAGGTTATTTTTCAACCTCGGCCTCGAGCTGTCTTGCTCGAGGTCTTCTTTTTGCGAGGTTATTTTTCAACCTCGGCCTCGAGCTGTCTTGCTCGAGGTCTTCTTTTTGCGAGGTTATTTTTCAACCTCGGCCTCGAGCTATCTTGCTCGAGGTCTTCTTTTGCGAGGTTATTTTTCAACCTCGGCCTCGAGCTATCTTGCTCGAGGTATTCTTTTTCGAGGTTATTTTTCAACCTCGGCCTCGAGCTGTCTTGCTCGAGGTCTTCTTTTTGCGAGGTTATTTTTCAACCTCGGCCTCGAGCTATCTTGCTCGAGGTCTTCTTTTTGCGAGGTTATTTTTCAACCTCGGCCTCGAGCTATCTTGCTCGAGGTCTTCTTTTGCGAGGTTATTTTTCAACCTCATTGAATTTTTTGCTCAAGTGCTTTTAGGGGAATCTCCTTTATCGATGTTTTGGAGAGATTTACATAGGTTCGCCTCATTAAAAACCTCACCTCCAGTTTCCTGGAGCCCCTTTTGTGAGGAAAAGAGTACGACCTTTTGTGATAAAAGAAAAAGAGAAAAGAGGTGCTACGTATTTGTGCTTATAGCTCCGCACATTTACGAAGTTGACCTTTACAAAAAGAACTGAAACTTGAAAAATACTGTACAGCTTTATTTGTTTCGATTCTAGTTATAGTATTTGCGAAGTTGCTCCACATTCCACGAGTGAGGTAATTCTTCTCCATTTTCGGTGGACAGATGATAAGACCCTGGCCTCGAGCTTTTGGTGACAATGTATGGTCCTTCCCATTTTTCCTCGAATTTGGATAAGTTTTCTGCGTTATGCTTTCTTTTGATTACCAGGTCCCCAATTCTGATCTCTCTTATCTTCACCTTTGGGTCGCGCCACTTTCGTGTTTGCCTTTGATATGATTCGAGGTTATGTGAAGCAACAAGTCGATCGACTTCGATTAGGTTCTTTTCCACCATTTCTTTTTCACCTTCGTCATTGCTAAGTGTTACCCTTAGTGTTTTGGCCTTGATTTCTTCTGGAACCATTGCTTCAGTTCCGTATAACAATCTGAAAGGAGTGAACTTGGTTGCTCTGGATTCTGTGGTATTATGTGACCATACTGCGATTGGCAAATCGTCAATCAATTTTCCCTTTTTGTGGTCGAAGAGTATCTTCCTTATAGCTGAAAAAATGATGACGTTGGCTCTTTCAACTGCGTCGTTTGATTGCGGATGGTATACGGATGCGTACTTCACTTTGGTTCCCATTGTTATGCAAAAATCTCTGAATGATTCGCTGTCGAATTGCTTTCCATTGTCTACCGTTATTTCTTTTGGTACCCCGAATCTACAAATGATGTTATGCCAGAAGAACTTTTGTATTGTATGCGAAGTTATCGATGCTAGGGCTTTTGCTTCGATCCACTTTGTGAAATATTCCACGGCAACTACTGCGAATCTGCAGTTTCCTTGAGCTGTTGGGAGAGGCCCTACTAAATCTATTCCCCATCTTTGCAATGGCCAAGAAGGTGTGATGAGCTGCAACAGTGAACATGGAATCTTTTGATTGCTTGCGTTCTTTTGACATGCTTCGCATTTCTTTGCTACTTTGTCTGCATCTTTTATCATTGTTGGCCAAAACATTCCTTGCCTGACCGCTTTTGCTGCGAGGGCTCTTGGACCAATATGTGTTCCGCATATCCCTTCATGTATGCTTTTTAGTATCGCCATTCCTTGTTCTTTTGCAATGTATTTTAGCCATGGTGCTGATATCCCCTTCTTGTACAGCTCTCCTTGTATTATCTGATACCCTTTTGCTCTTGCTGGTATTCTTTTGGCCTCGCTTGCTGAACAAGGTGTGAAATTGTTTTGTAAGTATGCCATGATTGGTGCTCTCCAATCTTCCCAGCAGATGTGTGCTAGATGCTGCTTTCTGATTGAGGGGATGATCATGACCTCGTAAATTACATCCTCAGGTAGTTCTTCCTTCTTTGCTGCTTTTTTGGCTAGGTCATCAGCTTAGTTGTTGTCGTTTCTGTGTATGTGCTCTACCGTGAATCCTTTGAAGTGTTTCTCCATTTCTCTGACCTCTTCGAGGTAATCGATTAGTTCTGGTTTTTTAGCTTCGCTATCCTTTTCGATGTGGTCACTTGCTATTTTTGAATCTGTCTTCACAATAAACCTTTGTTTTCCTAGTGATTTCATTTTCCGTAGCCCAAGCAAGAGTGCTTCGTATTCTGCTACATTATTTGTGACTTGAATCTCTTGATTGCTGAATTCCAATCGTGCAGCGAATCTTGTTTTGATTCCGCCTGGTGAAACCAGTATTGTAGAGATCGCTGCTCCTTTGTTACAATATGCTCCATCACAATAGACTGTCCACTGTTTTTCGTCTTCGTCTGAATTTTCATGCTTTGGAGAGGTCCAGTCTGCTACGAAGTCAGCTAATATCTGGGATTTGATTGCACTTCGTCTTACGAATTCAATATTGAATCCAGATAGTTCTGCAGACCATTTGCTGATCCTATTCGAAGCTTCTCTGTTTGCAAATAACTCGGCTAGAGGTTTGTTGGTGACGACTGTAACTTTGTGAGCTTCAAAATAATGCCTGAGTTTTCTTGATGCCATGAGCAATGCATATGCAATTTTTTCGAGTTCCGAGTATGACTTCTTGGCTCTAGATAATGCTTCAGAAACGAAGTAGGCTGGCAACTGCTTCAGAATGCCTTCGATTTCGGTTTCTTGTACTATTGCCGCGCTTACTGCTGATTCTGATACTGCGAGGTAGAGGAGAAGGTCTTTTCCTTGTGCTGGTGGTGATAATTTGATCATTGTCGCAAGGTACTGCTTTAGTTCTCTGAATGCTTTCGATTGTTCTTCGCCCCAGTTGAATTTCTGTGCATGTCTGAGAGTTTTGAAGAAGGGAAGGCTTCGTTCGGCTGCTCTTGGTACGAATCTGTTTAGAGCTGCAATTCTGCCTGTCAATTGTTGCACTTCTTTAACCGTTTTTGGCTCCTCCATGGATGCCAAAGCTTGTACCTTGTCTGGGTTGGCCTCGATTCCCTTTGATGTTACGAGGCATCCCAAGACTTTTCCTTTGGTTACTCCGAAGACGCATTTTTCTGGATTTAGGCTCAAATTTGATATTCTTAGATTGTTGAAGGTTTCCTCGAGATCTTTGATGTGATCCGTCCTTTTGATGCTTTTTACGACGAGGTCATCTACATAAGCTAACATGTTTCTGTCAATTTGTGAGTTGAAAACTTTTTTGGTCATTCTTGAGAAAGTTGACCCTGCGTTTCTCAGCCCTTCTGGCATTCTGACGAAACAAAAAGTTCCGAAAGGTGTTATAAAACTTGTCTTCTCCTCATCCTCTTGTTTCATCCAAACTTGGTGATACCCTGAAAAGCAATCTAGCAAGGATAGGATCTCGCTGTTTGCTGCGTCATCAACGACGCTATCAATTCTTGGTAGAGGAAAATCATCTTTTGGGCAATGCTTGTTTAGTGTTGTGAAGTCAATGCACATCCTCCATTTTCCGTTTTTCTTCTTCACTGGGACAGTATTCGCCAACCACTCTGAATATTGTACTTCTCTGATGACTTTTGCTTTTAGTAGCCTTTCCACTTCGGATTTTATTCCTTCTACCTTCTCATCCGACATTTTTCTCAATTTTTGTTTTCTTGGCTTTGTCTTCGGGTTTATGTTGAGGCTATGCTCGATTATGGTTCTGCTGACACCCTTTAGATCTGCAGCTGTCCACGCAAAGACGTCTTTATTCTTTCTTAGGAAAGTTATTAAATCCTCTTCTTCTTGGGGGGAAAGGTCTGCTCCGATTGTGACCTCTCTACCTTCGACTCCTGGATCGAGAGAGACTCGCTTGGTGTCTTGTGCTTGAATAGCTTCTTTTACTTTTTCCACTCTGTATTGCGGTGTCTTCTTTTCGATTGATTCTGTTTGAACTTCATTGCTTTTTTGTTTCGTTTCTGCCTGCAAGAGGTTGATGTTTTTCTCGCCTGGGGTAATTCCTTGTTCGATATCTCTTGCGACTTGCTGGTTTCCAAATACTGTGATTACTCCCTTTGATGCTGGGAGTTTCATACAGAGATATGCCTGTCGTACAATAGCTTCGAACGTGTTGAGAAAACCTCTTCCGAAGATTGCATTGTAGGGGTAGTACATGTCAACTACATCAAAAGTGATTCGTTCTGTTCTGGGATTACTCAGGTCCCCCAAAGTTACCGGTAGTTCGATTTTTCCTAAGGCTCGGATTCTTTTTCCTCCGAAACCAATGAGTGGAGTTTCTGAAGGCTGTAACAAGCTTCTGCTGATATTCATTTGATCAAAAGCACTAGCGAAGATAATATCGGCTGAACTGCCATTGTCTATCAGTATCTTTGTTAGCTCCCAGCCTGCCACATTTGTTTCGATGACCATGGCATCAGTGTGAGGATAACACTGGAGTTTGAGATCTTGCTCAGTAAAGGTTATTGAAACATGTGACCAATGGGTTTTTATTACTGGACCATTTGGTAGTATTGCGTGCACTCTTCTGAAATAGTCTTTTCTTTGTCTTTTGCTCTCGAAATCAACTGAAGATCCTCCAGCTATGGGCAGGATCATTCCACGAGAGGGAATGGGACCCTTGGCGGGTGTTGAATTCGGTGCTGGAGCTGCTTGCATCAAAGTTTCATCTTTTCTTGCTGCGGTGGATTGAATTGAGCTGTGCGCTTGTTGATTTGATTCGGACTGGGTTTGATGCCATGCCAAACGAGGCTGATGGTATGTTGAAAAGGATTCTGAATTCGTCGAGAGTTGTAGCTGCGGATTTGGCGTATTATGGGTGGTGCACTGCCAAGAATTTGTTTGGACTGCGCGACCTTGATTGTTGTTTTGATTCATTTCTTGCTTTACTCTGATGGTTATGGGACATCTCCCTGTACTGTGATCTGGGTTTTCGCCATGGAACTGACAGAACCAAGATCGAGATTGGCTTTCTTGTTGGCCTCGACCTCTTCCACGGCCTCTGCCTCGTCCGCCTCTTCCTCGTGTGGATGAGGAGTTGAAGTTTTGCTTCGCTGCATTTGATTCGTTACTATGTTGGCCGGTTTCGTTTTCTATGTGGAAAACTTGGGTTGGTCTGTTGTAGTTCTGCTTTTCGTATGTGGACTGCTTATAGTTTCCGTTTGCTTTTCTGAGCATGGCTCTTTCGTTGATTCTTCTCCTGTGATCATCGTCTGATCTGCAAAACTTTTCCATCTCGTGGAAGAGTTCATGGAGGTTCCTTGGTTTATTTTTGACGAATTTTGATGCGCATGGCCCTGGTCCCAACCCGTGAATGCATGCATCAATTGCTATGGAGTCTGGGATATCGTCCGTTTGGGCCTTTAATTGAATGAAACGTTTGAAATACTGAGCTAATGGCTCTCTTTCCTCCTGTTTGCATGCGAATAAATCGCCCGAGGTTAGCAGTTGCCTATTGAATCCTTGGAAGCTTTGAAGTACTTTGGCCTTGAGTTGTTCCCAGCTGAAAATTGATCCTGGGCTTAGTCTCGTGAACCATGTGAGAGCCGGTCCTTCACAAGCTATGATGAATGATTTTGCGAGAACTAGCTCGTTTCCTCCTGCGGAAGCTACAGCAACTTCGTAACTCATCAGAAACTGCCTTGGATCACAAGTACCATTGTATTTGGGCAAGGTGATGGGCTTGTACGAAGTTGGCCATGGTGCATTTTGAAGGCCTGGAGATAATGGTGAATTCGAGTCGAAGCTTCTGAAACCCGTGTTGTAAGTTGTTGTCTCGGTGTTGTATTCTCTCTCGGGCACTTGAACAGTTTCTTTGCTCGCATTGAGCTCGGTTTGGAGTCTCTGGAGTTCGTTCTTGGCCTTTGCAATTTTTCGTTTTTTCTCGGTTTCGTTTATCTGGTTCTCTGCTTCTTTCAACAGGGCTTCTTTTTCTTGCTTAAGCCTCTCGATTTCTTGTAAGAGTTGTTCGAGGCTAGCTTCTTCTCGATTTTGGTTATCATTGGTAATGCCTGGCTCTGGTGAAACTTGTCGTTCATCGTTTTCTCTTTCATTTTCGTGAGCTTTGGAGGTCTGTGGATCACCAGATCGTTGCTTTTTCTTTGGTGGCATCGTGAGTTTTGATTTCGATCCTAACACGCGGACGGCGCCAACTGTTGTAACACAATTTTTCTAGTATTACAAACAGTAATAAAATCACGATTGACTTCTTTTTCTTTTCTTCAAAAATTGTCCTCTACAGTTACTGTTGACCTGCTATTTATAGGGGTCAACCTCGTATGTTTACAAGACCGTTACTTCCCGCCATAAATCCTATACATATTCTAGCTTTTAGATGACCGTTGCTTCCCGCCAATCTTCATCTTAACCTCGTCGCAGATGATTGATTCGCTTCGGCATCTCCATGTCTCATGACCAGCCTCGTACTATTGCCCTCTCTGCCTTGACTTCTTCGGTCCTGCTTAAAAAAGGCTTTAACCTCTTTGAATTAGCTTCGCGCTCGTTAGCTTCGTCCTGACTTCTTTAACTTTACCCGCAACTTTTAACCTCTTCGAAATAATTTCTGATTTGTCTTCTTCGTTCTGACCTCTTCAGTCTCGCCTGTAAAAATAGTAAATACGATTCCAAGGGGCGTCTCCCCAACAAATCCCCACATGGAGACTCTCCATCAACGCCATCGATCGAGTCTTGACCATCTTCTCCTTCTCGAAACCGCGGGGCTCTCGATCTGGATTTGTTATTTGCGAAGGATGCGGCTTCTGTCGGAACTCGGAAGGGAGGAGGCCAGCAATATTACCCCTCGACGAACCCTACCGAGACAGGCTGCAGATGGGCCAGGCCTCATGTCCTAGTAATAAAAGGCCCAAGTAGAAGCTTACCGGTTTGGACTCGAATTCGGACCATAGGATGTTCTGAGTTCGTTTATGTGTATCGTGACTTGTCGAATTCCCAGCCTATAGAGACACGTTTTTTTTTTCAGGACCACCTATTCGGCTATTGCACATGACCGCGAGGCATCTTATGGTGTCAAAAAAAAAATACAAATCACGATAACACGACTAGGTCCTGTTAATCCTGCGTTAACAAACCGCGATGCATGCTGCCGGTCATTTGCGTGCCGTGAAATATGTCTCCTCTTTTTTGTTCTCGACAAAACACACACGAACGTGCATATCGGTCAGGATTCAGGAATAATTCAGGCTCACGCGGTCACGCCACGCAGGCAGGGATTAGCCAGCCACGTGCACATGAGCGCGATCTAGGCACGCAGCTCTATCCCATCACCTCGCAGCTCCGTTCCGTCACCCCCCAGCAGGCACGAAGAAATTGTACACCTATGGCGCCGTCGTACAACGCCGGATGGCACGAGAAACTGTACACCTACGCCGTCGTCATCTGGTTATCGTCACTCGCCATTTTCTAAGCTATACAAGAGAACGAAGACGAGCGGCGGCGACCCGTGCTCGTCGCGCCAAATACGTCAGCGTCGAGGGCGAGACCAGATTGGCTGCCTTAACGGAAGGTCGCGTGTTCCGTCCTGATCATCATCGTATCCAGCAGCCAAGTGGTGTGCAGAGTCAGCGCGTGGCCAGAGAAGACATACGTGGAGGATGGATGGTGGATTGGTGGTGTGGCGTGTTATCGATCTGCTCTTTGTTACCGTGCCGACTGTTGATCGGAGATAGACACGCAGTCAGTTTTGCAGAGGCCAAGTTGTGCATGTCAGGTAGTATGATGGTGCGGCTTGCTACGCTACTCGCGCCGGACCGGACGCACGTACAGGACAAACACGAAGGAGCCTCTTCCAGGAAGCCTGTGGTATGCACGCGCGTCTTTTCTATTACTCCACGTAGGAGTACCACATAACGTTCGTACCCATCTGGACACACAATCTGCAACTGCAAGGGTCACAACGCATGAAAGGTCGACATCGAAGGTCACATAAATTCAGGGCAAACTCCAGCCATTGCCGAACGCCGATGGGATTCCTGGCTCGCTCCCGGCCATGCATGCTCGATCAACGGACGAGTGGACGCACTGGGATTATATATTCAGAGCTCGATCGGCAAAAGCGCAGGCTCACGCGGCCATCGAGACTCGAGAGGATGGCATGCACGTTGCGCCGGCCGGGCTCTCCTTTCAGTTGGCGTCGTCCAGTGGACTCGTGGCGTCTGAACTGAACGCCTCGGCAGTCGCGTGAATCCCGATCGCATTTTCAGTTTTCACTGCAAATTACTAAGCACTACAGAGTGTAGTGCTCGCCGTACAGAGTAGGTGTATGGCTGCGTAAGATATGCGTGGGTGGCGAGCACGCCACTGCCGAGGCCGGCCGACCCGACATGGGCCATTGTAAAATCGGAGCCTCAACTCTGAGCTCAGGAAGTCAGGAGTGGGATTGAACTCTTGGCGTACGCAGCATGGCATTAGCATTGCGTTATTGTTGTGTCGTATGATGCCTTGGGTGAGCGCACGTCCAATACCCATCGTGAACGCTGGACGAAGCGCCGCCCACCCTACCAAATCTCTCTGCACGGCATTAGCACTTGCAGAGCAGCAGAGCACATGGCAACGTCAAGCTTCCCTGCCGATCATCATTAGTGACCCAAAACCACGAAGCCAGCCCAAAGCCCATCCCCTCCCGGCTGCTCCTTCTCCGTTTCCACAAGCAATTCTTCTACCTTTTGTCCTCCCGTGTAACAACATGGTTTTTCTTAAAAAAACTTTTTGGTCTTCATAAAAAAGTCGTGACGTTATTGTTTTTGTCCATTTGTTGGCATCTCGTCCTTGTTGAGTCCGCAGACACGCTAATCATGTTCACTCCAGAGCTTATCCTTGAACATACGGCTCGCTGCTTCATCGCAGCGACGCGAGCCGTATGTAAATCACCTTGCCTCCCGTGCCATCACTGTACGTGTCGTGTCTCCCTTTGCTCTCGGCAACGAATGATGTACACGGCGTTGCAACGAATAATCGCCGTGTGATTATTGTCATCAATTCATCATCGGGCTAAGGCAGGGGCCAAGAACCATCGCCGATCGTACCAAGTTCGGCATCGATATCTGGATAACAGCGCGATGCGTTGTGTCTGGTGTGTCTGGATGAGCTTGGACTTTGGAGATTGCTCTTGTTATCGCTGTCCAAGTGTTCAGACCTGCACTGCACGGCAGGGGCAGGGTAGTGTTTTGCATGTACTAGGAAGACGGTAGAATTAATCCGTAGACGACGAACCAACAAGTCTGAAGAAGTGAAGAAGAAAACCGCTGGTTTTGTTTTGTGCGAAATTCCTATGACGGACGGAGCTCGTGCGTGCAGTGCATCCTCGCCCCAGCCAGAAATATCTTTGCCGGGGACCGTGCACCATGCTTGCCGCCAACTTGTTATTGCGGCGACGAGAAGGCACCCAAGATGCAGGTTGGATCGGTCACGAGAGGTCGTTATCGGCCAACGGACACATCCCATAATCCCGTGGCCGTGGGGGAGGGCCACGCACGGATCAGATCGGGCACCATGGCCCCATGCGCTACCTTTTTCCTTTCCAAAGTAAACACGGCCTATCTTTGCATGCATGATGACATGATGGCTGTTACTGAGGCAGGGCCGGAGCTTGACATACGTCGGCGTTCACTTGGTGCCGTCGTCGTGGATGAATGGAGCCGGCAGGGCGGCAGAAACTAGCGTTGCGACCGAAAGTGGAGCACCTTTGCGTGTGTGAACCGTCAGCCGTTTTACTGCAAAAAAGGGTGCACCCGACAGGGTTTCTGAACGTACTGCTTCCGTACATGCAAGATACCGCGTCGGTGGCGAGCGAGCACGCACGGCCCCGACGGCCGAGTGTTATTTTCGCTTGCCGAGGAAGGTCGGCACCTCGGCAGGCCGGTTGAAAACTAGTATTATCATCCTACTCTGTCCAAACTGAACGCATCACGTAGGTTGCGGCCGCTGGCTCGGCTCGGCATCTGGACCTGCCCTTTGTCTAAACTCTGAACCTCTCGGCACTTACACACCGGGACATGTTATACAATCTCGCGTGACGTGATGCAGTTTCCGTAAGCGATCAAACAGGGGTGGCGTGGTTCACATGGTACGCTTTTTTTTTTCTTCGCTTTCTCTTTTTTTCTGCATGCATAACCAAAGGATATATTTGATTTGGTTGCCAGCAGAGGCATTCGGACGTCGCGTTCGTTATCCGTCACCATGTTTGTACATTTGTGTGATGCGGTGTGCGGGCCGTGTGGCGCATCACATCATGTAGAAGGTGCACGCCACATCATAACCGGACGGCATCTCATCAGGGCTTCCGCGGCACATCCGGCCCCAAGCTAAGCTCTATTACTAGTATTAGATAGATAGCGGGGTCGATGAAGTGAGACTAGTACTAGCAAGTGGTGTGCCACTTGGTGCCCCTCTTATCTCCAACTCACAATTTTAATTCTTTGGTGAAGATATCATTTCTTATTATATGTATATACTTGCCCATCTTTTCCTGCTAGGTGTATTTCAAACACAATTATTTATATGACAGGGTTTTCACAGAACAGAAGTACTAGTAACGACTTCTGGATAAAGACCTTGGGGTTAATATATGTTTGCAATGCACGTACCAGCTAAATTCCTCGCTATTTAAAGGCCAAAGGAGTACAATCAGTTGCTTGCTAGGAGTGTGGGACCTGTTTGAAATTCAGTTATTTTTGCAATAAGTTCATAGGTTTGGTACAATTATTCCCGGTGAGGAATTGGAAAAAAGAGTCAAAGTGATCCACATAGGCTGTTCCTTCCATTCCACATAGAACAATATATCTAGTAACATTTTTTGACAATCAATTCGTATGGTAAGAAAAATGACATACCACGTGTTTCACAGTCAATTCGTATGGTAAGAAAATTCTCCAGATTTTTTTGACTTGCTGGAGTTTTGTAAGAAGAATGTTCATATGAGTACTAATCATTAAACAAATAAGCTTGGTTAGATGGGGTAGATCAAACAAATATTGTGTGCAAAGATGCAAAAAGACACGAAACCTTCTTCGAGAGTTCAAATTTAAAATCCATCATTAAGCTTTGTAATGTAGTTAGGACAAAAAAAAAAAAGAAAACAATAGTGAGCGCACATACCCCCCTTTGGATATGAGAAGATTGCATTTTTGGCCGGAGAAACAGCCACATTTTTACCAAACGTGATGGCACGCACTAAACTTGGCCTGAGTTGGTAATAATAAATGCAGATCTCAAACGCAATCAATATAACACGGACACACGTCCTTATCATATCATTCAATCATGTTTGTTCCCCCACGGGATCTTCCTTTTAAGTCTACTCCACTTTGTTGCTTGCATCCCTATCAATATCCTCTTATGTTGCCTGTTCTCTTTATGTTGATTTCCCTTTTGTAAGAAGAAACAATGACCTGCCATTAGTTAAAAGAGAGAAGTTTCATTTTCACCCTACGCAGTCTGCTCCACTATTTAATTGTGAATTCACTCTTTGAAAATTGCTTCTCCCCGTTACTAGCAATATCTGATGACAGCGACTGGTGGCAACCACGAGCGAGCAACATTTAGGGTTTATAGACCATCAAGACAATTATCAAAAATAAAAAATAAAACATGTCGAGGCAATCATAGAGAGAAGGATATATATTTTTCATACAATATACATTTTAATATTGAACAACATATATACGAGGAGTAAATTAATCTTTAATAATATCATTTTAGATGCTGATATGATAACACAACAAATACTCTTGCAATAACTATAAGCATTGGAAGCATCCAACAAGAGACCTTCTCAACTATGCAACCATCCCACTACCTCGACCAAGAAGAAAAGAAAAGAAAAAAAAAACCTAAACTCAAACGGTTCACCTCCTGACTCAAATTATCAAAACGCGATCAGGCGAATCCACCAAATCTTCACCCAAACAAAAACAAAAAGATATCTCCATCCAGCCCGAGAACAGAAACGCATGAGAAGCCTAGAGATCTGCAAAGCTGTAGACTGTAGTACAAATCTACAATTACATTACACAAATCACAAAAAGAAACCACTCCCCCAACGTCTGTCTTGCTTACTAACCGTTGGCATCCGCCGAAAAGCGCAGACCTCCCAAAAGAAATCAGACACCCAAGCATGACCGTCACGTTCCCTTCCCCACCCGCCACCTAACGCCTACCCCACGGCGCCACTCGGCAGATCCTGACCGTCGGATCTCAGCACGGACGGCCACGATGAGCCCCCCGATTCGAACGTTGGGGGTTTATTGCTATACAACGAAGAGACTTCTTCCCTTTCCCCCGCCGGGTCCTCTGCTTCCTCTTGTCGTCGCCTGCCGTGCCCGCGCGTCCGTTACTCCTTCCTCGCTGGCTTGCTCTTGCTCGCCAGCCATTGGCCGGTGCCCCCCCTGCGCCTCGATTCCTTCGCCTCCGGCTATAAAACCATTGCGTCCGCCATTGCTCGACCTCGCATCCTCGCACCCCACACAGTCACTAGCCGTTGCCTCCACTTCTTCGTCTTCCTCCTTCCCATCCCCCCGGCATTGTGTTCGCTTGGCTTGCTCGGGGCGTGTCGCTTCTGCACGCGCGCACTCCACTTGCTGAGATTACTTGCTGCTGCCGGCTGGGTAGGGTAGGAGGACGGAGGAGGAGGGAGCAGGATAAGCCGAGGCGCTGTGCAGATAGGGCTTTGATTAGGAGGAGTGCTCTGCCGTCAAGACTCAAGAAACATTGCGGCGGTCGCTGCTGACTGGGACACGACGCCGTCGTTTTCCATCGGCCGTGTCACCATCTGCTTCCACACCGGCCACCCGCCGCCGTCGCGACACGCAACCGCTCGCTCCCCTCGCGCGGTTGGTTCTTGCCTTGAGGAAGACGACGAGTACCTAGCACCGCCCCGTAAGTAACAGCAGCCTCCCTGCTTCTTCCTATTTAAATCTCGCGCGAGCACCATGTATAGTCCCTAGTCATCTTCTACCTCGGGCCTCTCTGGTCATTCCCCCCACCTTTCCGCCATTGTTCTGACATCGCGTAACTCCTATGGTTGGCTGTTAACCCTCCGGGCCAGTATTGGTGCTCTGCTCTGGCTGGCAGTGTTGCTTTCTTGGGCGTCCCCACGGTGTGCTCTCGCCCACGGCCCACATGGGTATGGGGATGAAACTGCTTGCCCGAGTGAGTCCACAACTTGCAAATGGAGAGAAGAGGATTTCTTGCTTTCTTTCTCTGCTCTTGTTCACACGGATTTTGTACTCTTGCTGACCCTCCGGCGGCGGCTCTCATCGTCTTCACTTGCAATCACTGCACACTAACAGTGGTAGTCAAATTAGTTAGTAGTACTCGGTTAATACTAATCCACTGTGCCGGTAATTCTCGCCGGCGAGAAGGTTTACCGGCGGGGATCCATCACGGGGTTGCTTTCGCGGCGTGCCCGCGCCGGAAGGCAACAAGGCGAGGACGACGCGACGAGAAGCGGATCATCACGGGGGATATTTTTTTTCCGGCGGGAGGAGTGGCTCCCATTGAAGCCGCCATGGCGGGCGCCGCGGCCTCTGCTCCAACCACTCCTGAGCTAGCCCTTATCCGCCTGACTTGCCCCTGCCCTTGCTTGCTGCTTGCTCCGTTATATAAAGCGCACTCGCCGGGGAGGAGAGGACACGGCAAGCTCTTGCTCACCTCCTCCTCCTCTCCCTGCTTCTTCGTCGTCTTCTTCCCATCTGTCCTCCCTTTCTGGTAAGACTGGGGCGGTTTCTTGCTCAATCGAAGTAGTGGCATCGATTCGTAGGTGTCTCGGTAACTGCACGAATACGCGTGTCTTGTCCTCCTCTCGTTGCTGGCATGTAGCGCGTGTCTGTCTCTGGGGGCACCCTTCACACTGGAGTTGGAAGCCTCGGAGGGGGCCGGCTGTTCACGCGTGTTGGGCTTTTGGAAAGGGGAAAGAAATGGTGGATTTGTGTGAGGGATGGGATTCCAATCGGTTGCAACAAACGCATTGAATTTTGTTCAGTTCACCTTTTCCCTCATAATGGGGTGCTGTGCTCTGTAACGCACGGTGTACTTGCTTCATATAAACCCCAGGGCCTGGCCCCCTGTTCTTGCCGGGCTCACACATTTGTGGCGCGGCGGGGCTCCATCTCCTCTCCGTTCTGGCGATCGATTGGTTCGTTCTCATGGCTCTGGATCCCTTGTTCTTCATCCTTGGGTGTTTCACTGCCTTCAAGTAGTAGTGCCTTGCAAGCAAAATCCTTTGGTATAAGCGTGCTAGTTTTTCTTCTAATCTTCTGCTCTTGAGTCTTTACTAATACGCACACGTTTTTTTTCGTAAAATCGCAATTGCGGTTTTCTACCTGCCATAATTCATGTTCAGTTACTGTAGTGCCATGAATTTTCTGTGTTTTTATACTGAAATTTTATGTTTTATTAAACGAAGCTGCTCTGTCAGCAAACACACTAAACTAATCTTGGCATCAACATCAAGTCCCATCATGTGCTTCTATATTGCTTTCGCAGCGATACCGAAAAAAAAAGCGCTTGATCCTGACGGCCTACTGGTTATTGTTTATTTAACGACGCGCATGGCAAAGCCGACAAGTCAAGTTGGTCGTTGTACTAGTCTCGTTAGCACAAGCCATTATGGTTTCTTGGATCCCTGCATCTCTGCCGCATCCTCGATTCTCGCCGCCGTTGACTCGCCATGGGCGGCGAGCTCGCCTGGCGCGTCAGGTCGGGCGTCCTCGAGCCCCTGGAGGACCGCTTCGCGGAGGTTCTGATCTGTTCGCTGCAATGCTACGACGCGCAGGTCCGGAGGCGCCTCGCCCCTCTCCTTCGCCGGCACAGGATGGCGCTCCTCACGGCGCCGGCGGTGGCCGCGCTGCTGCTGCTCTTCTGGTCCGCGGCGTACGGTGACGCCCAGTACGTGCTCTACAAGGACGCCAGCCAGCCCGTGGAGGCCCGCGTCAAGGACCTCCTCGGCCGGATGACGCTCGCCGAGAAGATCGGGCAGATGACGCAGATCGAGCGCAAGGTCGCGTCGCCGGAGGTGCTCAGTGACTACTTCATCGGCAGCCTGCTGAGCGGCGGCGGGAGCGTGCCGCGGCCGCAGGCGACGGCGGCGGACTGGATGAGCATGATCACCGACTACCAGAAGGCGTGCCTGTCCACGCGCCTCGGCATCCCGATGATCTACGGCATCGATGCTGTCCATGGACACAACAACGTGTACGGCGCCACCATCTTCCCCCACAACGTCGCGCTCGGAGCTACCAGGCAAGTATACATTCTCGTCTCCAGTTTGCATCGCCAGCTTGTGTTGTTTGCAGCTTGGGTAAGTATGACTGTGTTGCTTATGTTCCTTTGAATTGCCTTTCTGCAGGGATCCTGCTTTGGTGAAGAGGATCGGTGCCGCGACCGCGCTCGAAGTGCGAGCCACCGGCATCCAGTATGCGTTTGCGCCATGCATTGCGGTAAGGATTTCCACTAATCCTTGATGCAACAATGCCGGTCTTGCTTCATTGGATTTCATGGTGCTGATGTACTGTTGGTGTGCAGGTGTGCCGTGATCCGAGGTGGGGGCGGTGCTATGAGAGCTACAGTGAGGACCACCGGATTGTGCAGGCCATGACAGAGCTCATCCCGGGCCTGCAGGGCGACGTTCCGGCGAACTTCACCAGCGGCATGCCCTACGTTGCCGGAAAGTGAGTGAAATAAATCACGGCACAGCATCTGGGGGTGTCAATTCATCTGCCAACCGTCTCTGAAATGGCTTGCCCAAATTGATTTTGCAGGAACAAGGTGGCAGCTTGTGCCAAGCACTTCGTTGGTGATGGTGGCACGCAGAACGGCATCAACGAGAACAACACCATCATCGACAAGCAGGGCCTGATGAGCATCCACATGCCGGCCTACTTCGACTCGCTGCGGAAGGGCGTATCCACGGTCATGATCTCCTACTCTAGCTGGAATGGCGTCAAGATGCACGCCAACCATAACCTCATCACCAACTTCCTCAAGGGCAGGCTAAACTTCAAGGTGAGAAATTGTAACTTTGAGGAGTCCATTACTCCGATAACACGGTTCGTCAGTCAGAGATGCTCATTGCTTTACAATCTTCAGGGCTTCACTATCTCAGATTGGGAGGGCATTGATAGGATCACCAGCCCTGCAGGGTCAAACTACTCTTACTCTGTCCAGGCTGGAGTTCTTGCTGGCATTGACATGGTAGGCAATCTGTAACAGTGTCAAGCTCCAAGCATCAATTACAATTGGAGGTGATGCTAATCCATTGTTGTGATGTGTTGCAGATCATGGTGCCCAACAACTACCAAAGCTTCATCAGCATCCTGACTGGCCACGTCAACAGCGGCATAGTCCCGATGAGCAGGATCGACGACGCCGTGACCAGGATCCTGCGTGTCAAGTTCACCATGGGCCTGTTCGAGAACCCCATGCCGGACGCCACCTTGGCTGACCAGCTGGGGAAACAGGAGCACCGGGACCTGGCAAGGGAGGCGGTGAGGAAGTCGCTCGTGCTCCTCAAGAACGGCAAGCCAGGCGACGCGCCGCTGCTGCCGCTGCCGAAGAAGGCGGCCAAGATCCTCGTCGCCGGTAGCCACGCCGACAACCTGGGCTATCAGTGCGGCGGGTGGACCATCGAGTGGCAGGGAGACACGGGGCGCATCACCATCGGCACCACCATCCTCGACGCCGTGAAGGCGGCCCTGGACCCGTCGACGACGGTGGTGTTCGCCGAGAACCCCGACGCGGACTTCGTCAAGAACGGCGGCTTCTCCTACGCCATCGTGGCGGTGGGCGAGCACCCGTACACGGAGACGCAGGGCGACAGCTTGAACCTGACGATCCCGGACCCGGGGCCGAGCACCATCCAGACGGTGTGCGGCGCCGTGAAGTGCGCGACGGTGCTCATCAGCGGACGCCCCGTGGTGATCCAGCCGTTCCTGGGCGCCATGGACGCGCTCGTCGCCGCGTGGCTGCCGGGGACGGAGGGGCAGGGCGTCACCGACGTGCTGTTTGGAGATTACGGGTTCACCGGGAAGCTGCCGAGGACGTGGTTCAAGTCGGTGGACCAGCTGCCGATGAACTATGGCGACGCGCACTACGACCCGCTCTTCCCGCTGGGCTACGGGCTCACCACAAAGGGCAAGGGATACTAGAGATGGTGTGGAGCCGCGGCGATGCGCTGGTGCTGCAGCAGGGCGGAGGTAGCCTGATAGGAATAGGAAATTGAATTCAACAGTGCTCTGGCGCAGGAACATGAACCGGGAGTTCTTGCTTCCTTGGCCGTTTTATATCGGTTAATTTTGATGTATGCTCACTTCTTACAGTGGATTAGCATCCACTAGATGAGCGATTTCAGTCTTATATGATATATTGCTCTCATCTTCGCTCAATTCTCTAGAGGGCTGTTTTACTTGTGTTGTTGCTTACATTAATTCAGTATAAATCATATTTTCGATTCAATGGTTAAGAGCAATGTTTTAAATAGCGGGCTAAGCCATTGACCCTCTAACCTCAAAAAATGGTTAATAGCCCAGCTAGACAAATAACAGCTAAATTGCACATAGAAACAACCTCTTCAATCAAGCTACAGCCAGCTATAGCGGAGCCTTTAGCCAGCTATTTAAAACATTGGTTAAGAGCCAGAATCCGATTCTGCTAAAAAAAAAAGAGAGCTAGAATCGGATAGGTACAAAATGAAAACCGATGCCGACACAATCTAGAGGCTAGAAGTAAACTCCAGGCGACCAAGATTCATGAATAATGCACACTTTTATTTAATTATTTACGACATGCATAACACATGTTTCATTACGAAGAGAGAAAAGTTGATACAAAGTTTAGAACAAAGAGCGAAAGAAGAAAAACAGGATATACCATTCACAATCAACGTCCTAAGGGGCTAGGATTAAGAACTCTCCTAATACCTATAAAACCCGCACGTGCCTATCGCCGAGCTTCCTCCATGATGCCTGGCGTCAAAGCCACCGGCATTAGAGCCGAGCAATCACGAACCATACGGTTCCGTTCGTTCCAAAGCGACCAAGCCACCAGACTAGTGAGTCAAAGTCCTTCCTTCCTTCAACCAACACATCCTCATAGCCATTCCCATCAACCCCGAGTGGTTCTTGGGGACGCAAACATTGAACCAAGCGACCGCACACTTCCCGTCAGATGCTACCTTGGTCCTATACTAAAGGAAACCTCTCATTAATGTTTCAATAGCTTTAATTGCCCAAGGCGCGATCTTTATGTCCATAGAAATGTGTATAGGGATAGCCGAAAGGGTGGAGTAGGCTAGCACCAGGCAACCACTTTGATGCCCAGGCGCGATCTTCGTGGCCCTGGCCATGGAATGCGAACGCACACACAAACGTAAATATTCCGACTACAGACAACTCAATACCCATTCTTCTAAGCAGTTTCATTGATCAGACGACACTCAGCATCTGACAAATTAGCACTAACAAAAGTGACACAAAAAATCGGCACCTCATGCTCCCTTTCCTCCGACGAGCCGGTCCATCCGGTCAGGCATCAGTATCACACCGTGCAGCAGGCATCAGGTTGATATTTTTTTGGGTGAGCAGTCGAGGTCCGTTCACCAGTCGTTCCATTTGTAAGACCTTGCCGACAGTATGAACAAACAAAACCACTGACCATCAACAAGAGTGCAGGACCACTGGCGACCAGCCAAAAAAACAATCACGTTACGCATGGGGAGCAGAGCACAAGAACGTCAAGAAATTTCAGGGTGTATGGCCCGTTCGTAATGCCTGCTTCCTCTACGTTAAAGAAGCTTGGCCTAACTGGTGCCTTCAGGATTTCGGGTCGTTGCTGTTACGGGGCTGACTAAATTTACAACATATACAGATACACCCTTTGCAGTCTTCTTGAGCTTGTTGAATCCTGCGCTCCTTTGCTGAGTGTCCATCCCCATACATAATCTCATTCAGCGAGCAGCTACCCGCACAAAAAATTTCTCTGCGTTGTAACTATCTCTTTGCATATGAGAGATAAGGATCTTGGGCAATGGTTAGGACATCTGGCCTCTCTGATTGGTTGTATGTCAAGCACCGTCGTATCAGGTCCTGTGAGATCAGGTACTTGAAATGATCAAACTGGCTCGCTGAAGCAACTGTAGAATGGAAACGAAATGGGAACTTTGCACTCAAAATATCCTATGGTACATCTCAGTTATTTCATTTATGGTAAGGTTGGATCACATTTTTGCATAACAAACCAACATGATAATATTTTCAGTGCAAGATGAGGGCAGATTGAACATGCCAAATATATCATAAATAGGGTGTGGAACTGAATCGACTATGATATAGAGCTAGACATCTCATGTTCTGACCAGTTATTATAATTGATGATAACATTAAGGCAGAGTTTAATCCAAACTACACACTTGACAAGCTGACATGTAGGATCTCATATTGATGAATGTGGTGGACATGAAAAAATATTTACACCATCTGAAGAAATTGGAAACTGACCTTAGCCTCATTTGATACAGCTGGCTTTGAAGGGAATTCCACCCTCCGCGCATTAATAATTGTATCTTCCCGAAGTATTCTCTCCTGAGTTTGGTCATGGCCAAAAGGACGCCTTCCGAAGAGCATCTGATAAAACATTACACCAGCTGACCAAACATCCACCTGCATGAAAAGCGAACAGAAAAATTAATGCGACATTGCTAATCAGGAGGAAGTTCAAATGTTCAATATCATCATTAAAAGTTGATTGAGTTCAAGACATGGGTGTAGCAAGGGGGATTTTTACGGCTTTTACAACAATTGCACACAACTAAACCACCTCACGCTAGCTCCTCACAACTGAAATATCCCAAACTTCTTACTAGACTACTAGGGTGAGGAGCGGAGCAGAATAAATTAAGAAAAAGAATACAGAACCACAAGAACCATAATAGCTTTTCGCCAGTCGATGGTATCATTTTTATTTGCATCAAAAGGTACAGTTGCCAGATATAATATACCTTGGATGAAATAAATGGTGTTTTGCTGAGGTCAAAGCATTCTGGAGGAAGATACCTGAGAAGAAAAAGGGAAAGAATTGTAGTTTAACATGCCTGCCATAAAGGAATAATGACCAAAAACTAAAACAATGATGTTCTGGCATAGATAAAACCTGCCCACTTACTGGCATTATAGGAAAGTAGAAACTAATCCATTAGCAATGCAACAGTGACTGTAGTCCATGAAAACAAAAGCTAACTCTTTTGGAAGGTTTTAGAATCATACATGAGCGCTGCAACTCTAGTAGTTACATCATTTGCACCAGATATACAGCAAAAATGAAATAGCTAAAAGATTCTATAACAGAAGGTAGCTTGAAAGTTTCTTAGAGGTAGTGGAAAAGATCAACTGGAGAGATCAGACTCACTGACTCACCAATAGGTTCCAGCTCCCTGAGAAGTAAGTTCCATTCCCTGAGACCCAACATCATCCTCCACTATCTTGCTGAGGCCAAAGTCTGTAACTTTTGCAACACCAACCTCATCGAAGAGAACATTGCCAGGCTTTAGATCGTAGTGAATGATCTTTTGACCCCTCTTGTTAAGATAAACCAAGCCCTGAAATATTTGAACAATTATGATTCTTGCTTCTTTTTCTGGAAGAATCGGCGTTGCTTTAAGGACCGCATCAAGATCCTTGCCTGGGTAAAACAATAGCAATGAAGAGAACATTATTACATCTTACAACTCGTGGCTTCCCAATCTGTGAGTTATAGGTTTAGAAAGAAAAATCATCATTAAAGACTGCAACATTCTAACTGAAAAGGATCATAGGACTACAAGATAAATAAACCCAATGCTAAGAACTTTGTCCTCACTATGCAGTGAAGTAAACTCAAGCTTTATTAAGAAGTCATACTAGAGTACTTTTCCTATTTCTACTATTGCACTCATGTACTCCGATATACAGATCCAGCCCCATGGGGCTATTGTTCAAAACAAAGATTAATGGATACCATGCATAGCACTCAAAGACAATTCACTATCTCATAACTCGGATATGCTTGCAATGTTAATAATCAAACATATTAGCCTGCGACTGCGAATGCAATGTGTTAGGGAAATCGAGTTTTATTAATTTATTTTGATGATTTATCTCTTATTATCAAGACAGGGAATGGGATACAAACACGAGTCAACAGCATGTTGCTCCTGCACCTCTTTTTCGATTGGCAACCTATACTAGCCCGACCAAATGGGTAAATGTCGAAGCAATGATCATACAAACCATTACTTAATCCACGGAAGCATCAATCTACAGATTTGTTTCAATTTTATAATGGTCAGCAACTATCTTACAACACTCCAAGAACAATCATTTTTTTACTGACAAAATGGAACACATTTTATCTGGCAAATATATATATATATATATATATATATATATATATATATATATATATATATATATATATATATATATATATATATATATATATATATATCTGGCAAAAGGTTGGTATCTATCTAGCACTTCTGAATTATGACTTTATGCCAGTTAAGACTAAAGAATGAAGCCCTCTGCAAATAGATATAAGCAACAGCAAACAAATAAAACAGACACTCAGTATATGTTGTCATAACAAAAGGGGACTTTGAAGGTCGTAGAAACATATAATACCACTGCAATATTCTAGGACGGTGCAGAATGTATTGTGATCAATCTCAAATATATCCCATAGCCTGACAATGTTTGGATGCACCAAAGTTTTGTGAATGTTATATTCGCGAATTGCGTGCCGTATGTAGCTCTGTTTCTTCTCCTCACTCCATTGAGCATTCAAACCATGAAGCTTGCATGCCACATACTTGTACTCCACTAAATCAAAAGCCTGTCCAAAAGAAGTTATTTCATGTAATTGCAGGTACTATTACCTCAGAAACTATGAAGCAGATGCACATGCTAAAATACTACAAGCTGAAGTGATTTCATGAAAAAAGAAAATAGCTCCAATAACTAGCTAAATGTTCCAACATGAATATAGGCACCAAAGATAGTTTAAGCTGGTACGCTGTAAGTTATCTTACAGTAACACCTACCCTCTTTAAGCAAGTTCTCCTGATAAGGGCACATATGTAACTAAATAGCTGCAAAATCAAGGTTTCTTCTTTATAAGGAAAGAATAACTGTTTTTTATATGGGCTAAGCTAGGTGGATGTCTGAATTCAGTTTACGAATTTATGGTAAAGCAAGAGTCTACCTTGTAAACCTCACTAAATCCTCCTTTTCCAAGAAGATTTAAGAGAGCATAACGATGATGAAGAATTTGGAAGTTGTTAAAGCGTGATCCATCTTCATCTCTGAGACGCTTCATCTCTCGTATAAGCCTCCCTTTTTCCAACTCATACCGATCTCTTTCTCTCAGATACTGTTCTTCCTCCTGAAACACAGTCATGGAAAGAAGATTAAAGTTCTACCAGCTAGGCAAGCAAACCATGACACACAAAAAAAAAAAATTACCCGTTTGATACTCATTAGGCGAGATTTACATATTTCGTCCTGTAAGAGTATGTCCTCCTCAGACATGCTAGTCTCAGCATCACTGCCATCACCCTTGTCTAAACAGGAAGTCATTAAAAATTAATGAATGGCAATAACAAGAAAAAAGGAACTAAAATGCCAAAAAGAGTATACAATTACGCTAGTACACACTTTTTTTTTGTGGGTAGCTAGTACATACTTCTTATTTTGTCATGCTGCTATTAATTTTTTTTATCACGCTTGTGATAATGGAGGAATGTTTCCTTTGTACAAAAACAATGAACTGGAATGTAAATAGAGGTAGGTTTCCTTTGTACAGAAAGGGTGAACTGGAATGTAAATGGAGGTAGGTTCCCTTTGTACAAAAAGAAAGTACTGGAATGTCATAAGAATAAATTTACATCAGCTGTTATTTCATTTCGGAAAACTTCTTCATGAAACAATATTGACATGCATTGATGCCATGTGCAACGGCAAAACATATTCAAGATAGTAAAGTTTGAAGCTCATAAAGGATTCAGTTCGACACACGGCAATAGAGGAAAACGGAATTTAAGAAAAAGTAATAGAGTTACCAGATTGTCTCTTCTTAAGTGATTTACGATGCCTTTCAATAGTCTCTTTAGTTTCCAGCAAAGATTTCTAAGAAAGATCCCACATAAATAAGCAACTCGGAATGTTTTCCACAACTCAGGAATAAGAAAAAAAAAAGTAAGATGGTGTAGAATGTGAACAGTCAAAGGTGATAATTTTATAAAGGATATGGATTTCAATTGTATAGTTCACACATCATAAATGAGGCCCTGTTTAGATGGTGAAATTTCACCCAAAAAACACACTGGGAAGTGTGCCCCCTCTCACAGGGCATGCTTCTCAGTACCAAATTTTACCATCTAAACAGGCCCTAGGATGAAATGTGTAAATAGGAGTAAAGAAGTACACAACCATAGATGATGCCTTGACTGATTATCACAAAGCTAGTGAAGTCTAATCTAACTTAAATACTAGTCATTGATTGACATAAATCTGAGGCACCTAAAGTTGCAGAGCAGTCAAGATGCCTCAATGGATGAAGCTTTGTGAAAATTTTGAACTACGACTTAGTTCTCAAATACCACATATCAACAAATGGACAACTATGCCAATATAAGTACTATACCCTACAGGTCAAACAAGTATATGATATTATGGCTAATATGTGTGCCAATAGACATATCTATGGAGTCACAGAAACTCACCAGGTGAGAATTAAGATCTTTTATCACCTGACCATCTTCCCAAGTTTCAGATATCATAGTTCCAGCTCTGAGTTACAAAAGAGGATAGAAAATTAACCAAAAAAAATGCCACAATAGATAATCCATACAAGAGCAGAAAAAGAAGAGAAGAACAGTGTTTGCTATTAGAAAATTATGGTGCTAATTTTAGAAGGCATACTACTACACTAGATAAAGAGATGCAGTTAGGGGACACTTTCTTATTATTTTCCCAATAAAAGGTCTACTGGATTCTGGATACTATTAAGCATCAAGCGCTGGAGCATTGTAAATTACCTCATAACACCAACATTCCCGAGTCTGAAAGATTCTTGCCTTATCCTCATTCGCGCTTCTTGTCTCTCTGCTTTTGACACAGCTATCAGCAGATCAGACAGGACCTTCATTTGCTTCATTAATAAAAACAAGAAAAATTAATATCACATAGGCAACATGGAGCAAGTGTATTGTACACAACTTCTATCAGGTGACTATATTCAGAATCGTGTACATAAAGAAGGTATTTCCTATGGTTATTCACTATGATATGCCTCATCAGTGAATTTAAAAGTTGTCAGTATATAGCAGACCAGTGTAATTCGTCCAGCAGTTAAATCAAATATGGTAAAACCATAAGATAACATGCAGCCAACCTTTGTTCTCATTTGTTGATCATGATCTTTGAGATCCTTCAATTCCTAGCAGAACAACAGAAAACCAACAGGTGAAGACACTAAAACAAGATTTTGTTTAAACAACAAAAAATAGCAAATATCTGCTTACCTTTGCTAACTTATCACTAAGCTGATGGTAATTGGTTGCTTCTTGATGAGATTTAGCAAGCTCCTCCTCCAAAAATGCAACTTTACCACGTAACATCGATAATTCATCCTATTCAATGGAGTGCATAAGAAGAAAATTTTGAAAGTTGAAACAAAAGTGAAAATACATATAGATGTTTTTTTAGGGTGTGTTTAGATTGTAGGAAAAAACACTGTAGCATAAGAAAAACACTGTAGCATTCGCTGGGAAACGTGTTTGGTGAGGGAGGAATAGTGAAAAGTTGGAATGAATAGTGAAAAGTTGGAATGAATAGTGAATAGTTGGGAATCTGAACATGGCCTTAAAAGGATATCTTATCTACAGGCCTACAGCATACCAACTTGCAGAGTTGGATTGCCTAAAAGGCTAAACTAGCAGGTGAAAATGAAAGTGAGTGGAAACTATCCCATGAAATCAGAGGGAACAAAAGGATGAAAATGACACAGCCAGAAGAAGGCAAACATGAAACATAGACAGTTCAGACACATCTAGATCCATACTATGATTAAAAAAACTGGATATTTTCAAATTTAACAAAAGAAAATATCAAGCAATGAGTTACCTGTGCAGCAGCCCTGTCTTCATGGCCAGGTTGAACAATCGGACGGATTTCCTGTTAGAATGTGTTCGTATTAGCAGGTTAGGATAATTGTTGTGTGATAGGGCGGTATCAAACAAATATTATTGTTTATTTTTTTTATACGCAAACGTGTTATCACTTTTTAGTGATGCATATTATTCATTGGAACATGGACTATCGAGGAAATAGAAGGGATGCTGTCCGTGTCTATCCATAGGGGAAAAAAATATGTCTGTTTAGATGTAGGTTTGAACATACTCCCTCCTATTTTGGGACGGAGGGAGTAATAGTTAAACAAAAACTTCTCAAACCATCCATGTGGCCAATTGATGCAATTTTGGAAGTAGCCTAAGCAGCTAGCAAACAAAACCTGGGGTGTTTTACAATTTTGAAAAATGTTTGAATTGGGATTTAGAAAACCTAACAACCTGTTAATATGAAATCTTCTAAAAACAAATCCTTCAAAATAACAACCTCGTGTCTTTTATCATAGTTCTTTGATCCAGAAATAATATTAAAATTGAACAAGTACAGGTTGTCTCAGAAGCATGTAAATTGTCTATTTCATTATATCTGCAAAAAAATTAAAAAAATCATAATTATATAGTTTAAAGGTTTTAGTAAATATACGTAGATACAATAATTTCACTCTTGAGTCTTGACTGCCAACCTTAGTTGCATCACTTGGTAAAATAATAGTATTTGTATATTTATTACTACAATATTTATTTCAGCATTCTGTAACTGACCAAAAAGTACCTTTAAACATAACTTTAACAACAGCAAACTGCAAACTACAGAATAACAATTTCTTCACTAATAGAGATGCATTTTCCAACAGAGATCAAATGACTAGAAATGGCCCCCACAAGAAATGCCCACAAGTTTGCACATGACAAGTTAAAGTGCAAGATAGTAGCTAAGTACAAACACAAGCTGTCATTGTCCACAAACAAATCAATATCATCAAAACCAGTTGGGAGTTTAGATCAAGTTATTGGTAATAATAATTACTCAGCATACCTTGTTTAATTTATCTAGTTGACCATTTGTTACACCTGCTGAGGAACTCGTAGTCACTCGTGTTTGATCAGTCTTTGAGCCACGGCCTCGGCCTGTACCAGCACGACCCCTTCCGCGTCCTTGTTTTCTTTTATTTGAGTTGTCTGAGGACGTTCTTGAATCCATGGCATCTAAAATCTTTGCTGCCTCATTTGCTGACCCCTGATGCTCAAATTACAAGAATGTTCGGACTTATGAGTGCACAAAAGAATGAAGGAGAGAATCATACAACAAATTAACTATATTCAGTTCCTATCAGATGAGCCCACCTCAAAATTTCCAACAGCAAGGATATGGTCCCCATCTGGTGATCTCGGACGCTTCAGGGTATTCTTTTGTATCAAGAACTCCTCGCCATTCTGATTAGCAAAAAAAAAAAAAAAAACAATGGAATGGGATCAGGGCTAGGGTAAGGGTAAGGATACAATTATATAGATGAAATTATTTAACTAATTCATGGTCAGTTACAATAGCAAACCACGTGCACATGTTTAATAAATATTAAAGAGCACACATAGTTATGTCCAGGAAGAGATCATAGAATCATAGGCAATGCACAAGCAAAGGAAAATAGGAAATCAAAGATGCTAGGTAACCATGCTACTGTACTTGAACCCAAAAAAAGGGGAAGTAAGAAGGGGAGCTCAAGGTTTTGGGCTGACATCGTCATCGGAAGAGGAGGACTCAGGCAGCTCCTCCTGGTCCATGAAGGCGACGGCGGGGGCGGACGCAGCCATGGGATGTTGCGGCGGTGACGACGGAGCAGACACAGCCTTGCCAGCCATGCGGGCCTCAAGCTTGGCGAGCTTCGACGAAGACGGGTTGGAATTGGACGACAGGTGCTGTACTATATCTTCCCCTGCCGTCGACGAGCCCGACATTGCCGCCGATTGCGCCCGGACCGGATCGCGCGCCCCGAAGCTTCCAGAAGAAGGAACCAAAACCGCGGGAACCAGGCACTTCCTCTCTTCCTCCCCCGCACCACGGCGTGGGTGCACACGAGCCGGCAGGCGGATCTATCTCGAAACCCTAGCCGTACGCGCAACGGGCGACGGCGAACTGAGGCGGATGTAGCTGCGGGAATGCAACGAGCGGGCGGCGACCGTCCCAGGCGGGGCAAGCAGCAACCGCAGCTTCCTCCCCCCTCTGCTGCCTGTTGACTCTCTGGTCTCCGCTGCTGAGTACGGCGGCGGCGACGGTAACTGGAGCTCACGCCGCCGAGGCGAACGCGGAGGCAGGGGCGAGCCTAGCTCGTCACGCCCGGATACGGAGGCGCCGCGGTCACCCACCTCTCTTCCGCTCCCTTCCCCTCTCCCCTGCGAGCGATTCCATTGCCACTGCGCCTTTATTGCTTCTGCTTTTTCCTCAGGCTCCACTGGGCCTTTGGGCCGACAAGGCCCATGTGGGTGAGTCCATACCATGAAGAGGCTAGTTTCGTTAAGCCCATTGGCTCCGTCGCGTCGAAGTGGGTGGGGAGACTAGCGAAGCGTTTGCAGCCCCGCGCCGCCGCCGCCGCCTCCAGAATCCTCGTCACTGCCGAGCGGTGGATGCGATGGCGGCGAGTGGTATGGAGGAAGAGAGGGTGAGCGAGGAGGTGAGAGGGGAGGAAGAAGACGACGACGTGCCGCAGTTGAGTGCTGCGGCGATGGAGGCGCTGCGGGAGTTCCTGGCGGAGCAGCAGCGGCCGGAGGAGCAGGAGGAGGAAGGGGGAAGGGAAGGCGGGGTGGAGCTGGTTGCGGAGGACTGGCGGCTGAGCCAGTTCTGGTACGACGAGCGCACCGCGCGGGAGCTGGTGGAGGAGGTCCTCCGCCTCGTCTCCCCTTCTGGCCCGGGCTCGGCCGTCGGCGCCGTGGCCTGCATCGCGTGCCCCACGCTCTACGCCTACCTGAAGAAGGTCGACCCCGGCGTGCCCGCGCAGCTGCTGGAGTACGACGAGCGGTTTGGCCAGTATGGCGGCGACTTCACCTTCTACGATTACAACCGGCCGGAGGAGCTGCCGCCGGCGATGAAGCACGCCTACCGCGTCGTCGTCGCAGACCCTCCCTACCTGGTATGGTTTCTAGCTGGAGATTACTTATTAGTCTTTGATTAGTTTTTGCATTTGAGATTAGAATTATGCGAGGAGAAATGGTGATTCATTGGTTGTTAGTGCAGAGTAAGGAGTGCTTAGAGAAGGTTGCCAAGACAGTGTCTTTCCTCGCACAGCCCGAAGGTTCATCCCTCCTGCTGCTCACAGGTAACTAACTGGTGCTCGATACAATTCTGTGTCAATTGAACCATTGAATGGGATCAGTTCACGTTGCTTGATATTTTGGCGTTGTTTTGCAACCAATAAGCAATCGTGTCGGTCTGTTCGTAGAATGTTGATGAACTTGGCTGTGCATTGTTACTTTTGGTAGAATGATCAGTTAAATTAATGTGTTCAATGAAGAAAGAGTTACACCAGTTGTTTGCAGCATTCAAAACATCTGCTGCTGCTTTAACTGCATATTATGTAGCTTAAACCATTGCAGCATCTGCTGTGCTGACAATTCTGAAGTGTACTTGTATAAGGTAATATCATGGCAGTAAAATTTCTTCATTCTATACCAAAAATCCAAAATCATGGTAGTAGAGTTCCTATATGGAAATGTATGATGGAGTGCTGTATTGTCAAACGGAAATTAAATGGATTCATTGTCATATTGCCAGGGGAAGTTCAGAAGGACCGAGCGTTGGAGCTCCTGAACGTTCATCCCTGCGGTTTCAGGCCTCAGCACTCGAACAAACTGGGCAACGAGTTCCGGTTGTTCACAAACTACGATCCCGCAGACAGACTGGGTGGCTGGGATTTGGGATCGAAGTGATGTGCTCCCACTTAGCTGTACACTACGTACTGTTTCGTTCCTGACACTTGTTGTTGGTATTCAGCTTAGAGAATGGTCACAGCATGCTTTGGCCAGTTACCCGATCCAGAGCTGTGGCTGTCCACCCTGTGAACATGCTGTATCCTTTACGCAGCTCGCTAAGATAGCGTTCCAGTTTGAACTGCATCAACTGTTATTTGATAGTATAAAAAGAACTGTTATTTGATAAATCTGTGTGCCTCATTTGTGTTTACACCATCACTGTACCTCATTTGCCCCGTTATCATGTTTACTGATGCATTTGGCTGTGCCGATGAACAATTTGTGGTATGCTTCTCAACAATCAAGGAGGCTCTCTGATCAAATTATGCAGATATACAGTACATCGATTTCTTATTCAGTTTTTTTACATCTTTGTCTGAGCAATATCTGCAGATACAGTAGCATGATCGCACTTACTGACGGTTCAGTGTACTGCATACAATTACTAGTACTCTAGTAGTAGTTTTGACAGGCGTCACCGGAGTTCACTTGGCTTGCGCCTTGGTCGGCTTGACGACCAGCACAGGGCAGCAGGCGTGATGGCTGAGGTAGTCGCTCACGCTGCCCAGGAACGCCCTGCATCGTCGTCAAGAACATACATGAGCCGCGGAGAATTTACAGGCTTGCAATCACAAAGGCCCAGATCCTGTGGCTGGGTACCTTTTTATTCTGCCGAGCCCCCGGCTGCCGAGGACGAGGAGCCCGGCTTGGAACCGCTCCACTGCCTGGCAGATGGCCTCCTTGGGGTCGCCCTCCACGATGGCCCCCGTGGCGCCCACCTGCCGCTCCTTGCACATGTCCAGTGCGCGCGCCAGGATCCTCCGCGAGTTCTCCTCCTGCGCCTTGCGCATGGACTCCACCGCCGTGGCCGGCGCGTACGCGATGCCTTTCCGATCACCAAAACCCAAAAGCATCAGTGTCCGGTCCCATACTTGGGTGTGTGCGTGCGGGTGAACAGAATACCGATACCGTGAGCGGCGACGGGGTAGACGAAGTGGTCGACGGCGTGTTGGGCGTGGACGACGACGAGCGCGGCGTCCGGGTGGCACCGCACGACGTGGTCCAGCGCCCACGACAGCGCGTGGAGGCTCTCCTCGCTCGCGTCCACGGCCGCCACCACCTTCAGCGCCTTGCCGCCGGCGGCACCGTCATCCACTCTCGCTCCGGCCATCCCGCTCGCCGCCGATTGTCCTGTCCCCTCCATGGCGTGCTTGCAGATACGGCTGGTTTGGCACTCTGCTCGACTACGGTGGAACGTACGGGCGGGACAGGGCGCACGGGATAGATATGAGGGGGAGGCGGAGGCGGCCGTTCTTGTTGGCTTGCGCCGCTTGTCAACTCGTGCCTGCGTTGGCGCCGCCTGTCTTCCATGCAGGCATTCGAGGTTCGGAGAGCGGACACATGGCCCCCCGGCCGGCTATGGTGCGCCATTGCAGCGCCTCGTGCCACTGCTCGGCCACCGCTACCTGGCGTTGCCAAATGCCAACGGGCATGGCTGCACAGATCACCGGCTCCCCAGATGGCTCATGTATATATACATAGCCGCAGCCGCAGCAAGTGTATTGCTCGCTGACCTCGCTCTAACACAAGCAGAACAAGGCGCACACAAACGGGGGCTCAATCCCAAGCCAATTCATTAACGAGGAACACCAGCATTTCACTTTAAAGTTGAAACTGAATATTACACCAGTTATCAGTATCAAACTCCAGGCCAAATGCTGAATTGGTCCAAAACAAAATTCATATTGTATGGCCTTCTCTTTTTCTGTCTGTTGGTGTATCGATGTAAAATAGATGGTTGTAAAGGACCTATTTGCATATTATAAAATAAAAGGAGTGAGGGAGCTGGGAGGGAGACCTAACTCAAAATTTCCACAATTTACATCATGGTATCAGAGCCAGCTTGGCCTACCGGCGGCGGCGGCGCTGCTGTGATTAATCTGGCGAGGAGCTCGCGGCCGGCAAGGAGGCTGGTGTTGGACGTGTGTGGGTGCTCGCGGCCGTCAAGGAGGCACCGCGAGACGTCGGGCGCACGGGGCCCGCGAGCCGCAGGGAGGCGCGGCCGGCGCTGCGTGCGCACAGGGCGCCGATGCTGCGGGGGCGTGAGGAGCAGGCGCAAGCGTGCAGCTAATGCGCGAGGCTGCTGGCGTGCTTGGCCTGCTGGGCAGCTGCATGTGTTGCTGCGGCCGGCCGGAGTGTGGGCACAAGAGGTTGCTGTGTTGCTGCTAGAAGTTGCAGAGCACGTGCAGGGGCACTAGGCTGGTGTAGTGCTCCTGCTGCTGCGATTCAGGAACACGTTTCCCAGCGCGACCTACAGTGTTTTTTTGGATCTACAGTGTTTTTTCCCTAAACTAAACTCACCCTTATGCTTGGGGAGAAGAGGAAGTTGGTCTGCTGCTGTTGCTGTTGGGTTCGATTGGAGGCTGCGCTCTCTGCTGTGAGAGAAGATTAGTTGCATATTGAGAAATAAAAAAAGAGGTGTGTAGATTGGTGGCTGTAGGAAGAAAAAAAGAGGAAAGAAGATAAAGATATTGGTAGCTTGCTCTACTACTTACTATGAGTATTGTTGTGGGTTTGCTACTGAAGAACTCGTGGGACTTGCTACTGAAGAACTCGTGGGACTGTTGAGCAAGCTGAATTGGTAGAAGGAGAAGGGGAATTTGTTGTTTTTTGTTTGGTGACTTGTTGCATTCTGGTTGTTGGGAACCTTTATTGGTTTCGTTGTGCTTCAAGCAGTGTTGATGACAATGGCAAAGTTCAATGGAGGTAATGGCTGCGGCCAACGGGGTTGTTGTGTTGAAAAACCCAGGTCCTGAACTTGAAGGGAAGAATAGAGGGCTGGATGTGGAGAGAGTTGAATTGGTAAAACAATTGCAGACAAAGGTGGATACTTTGGAGGCATTACTCTCAGCTGTCATGTCTACGAATAGGGAGTTGAAGATCAAGTTGGATGAGATGTCTAATGAGCTAGAGGAGAGACCTGCAGCTGCGGTTGCGGAGAAGGGAGCACCCATCAGTCATTTCGGTAACATTGCCAACTACGCTCACTTGGGCGGAGGTACTCATCTACATATAGGCATCAAGTAGAGTGGGTCATAGACTCAGGAGCATCAAAACATGTTACTGATCTATCTAGTTCCTTTACAACATATAGTCCATATGCACATTTTGAATCCATTCAAACTGTTGATGGCACATCTCAACCCATCCATGGTGTAGGATCTATAGAGTGTACACCATCCCTTAGTCTTGCATCGGTGTTGCATGTTCCTTCGTTCCCAGTCAATCTTCTGTCTGTTAGTTCCCTAATTGATCAATTCAAGTGCACCGTTACTTTTGATGAAACCTGTTGTGTCTTTTAGGAGCGGGGAACTGGGAGAAGGATTGGGACTGGGATCAGGCGTAATGGGTTGTGGTTCATTAATCATGAGGAGTTAACAATGGTTGTAGATACAAGAGAAGCTGAGAAAAAAATTGTGTTACTCCATTGTCGGTTGGGACATCCGTCTTTTGACACCCTAAGTGTCGGCGATTTATGCTGACTGGGTTCTCGAGGGGGTGCCCCGAGAGAAGGGTTTAGGGAAAAGTCGTCGAGAATCTAGAGCCGAAGGTGACAAGAGACGGTTTAGACAGGTTCGGGTCGCCGGAGCGTAATACCCTACGTCCTGTATGTTGTATCTTGTATTGATGAGATGTTTTGAGGGGGGTCCCTACCTCGCCTTATATAGTCCGGGAGGTAGGGTTACATGGAAACCGTATTGGACTAGGAGACTTTTACAAGTTTATCTCTAATTCCCTAATACAGTATATCCAAACCGACTAGGACTAATCCTTGTCTTGTACGTCAAGTCTTGTTCATGAGCCGGCCCATAGGATGGGCCGCCAGGGTTGTTTAGTCCGTCAAGACTCTACACCCACAAGCCCCCGAGCACCTTATCTCCTGAAGAACAGCCTTGTTGAAAATACAGAGTTCTTTGAGGTCCTCCAGAGTTCTTTGAGATCCTCCAGAGTTCTTTGAGATCCTCCAGAGTTCTTTGAGACCGCCAGGGTTCTTTAAGACCGCCAGGGTTCTTTAAGACCGCCAGGGTTCTTTGAGACCGCCAGGGTTCTTTGATCTTGGAAGTTGCAACCATGCTGTTCAATAGGTAATGATGTGCTCATAAATCTTCTCGAAGTTCGGATTGGTGCGCACCGATTAGGTGCGCCCAATTGGGCAGCCCCCCAGCCTCGTTTATCTTTGAAGAAGAAATTCGAGGCTCTTTCGAAGTCCGAACCAAAAGAGAATCAATTTCCGAAGAAACCCGAAGTCTTGTAAAACTCCTCAAAAACTTTCAGAAAAATATTTCCTGAAAATATATCCACAGCCCCCGAGCCTAAATTTGAACGAATTCAAATATAGGATCAAGAAAGGACCAAAAATGAAATTTACCGAAGTAACCGCTTCGAAAAGCCCATATAAACCGCCCGCGACCCCTCGTATCCGTACGCTTTCGCGAAACAGATCTAGGGTTTGCCGCAACCGCAGTTCGCGCAATCCAAAGACCTCACTCAAGCACCCACAACCTCCCCCAATCTCAGAGCCAATCCCACCAAATCTCGAAAGATTCCAATGGCCGGTGGTGAAGGCTCCAGCCGTAGTAAGGGCTCGAAGAGAAAGGCAGAGGCGATGAAGCAGGTCGTTACGACCGAGGAGACGGCGCTCGCAGGAGGAACGGCCGTTGTCGAAGATCCCATCAGTGATTGGCCGACCAGTAACCTGACGGAGAAGCACATCAAAGCCCTAGAGGCAGATGGATTCTTGCCCGCGCAGCAGATCAGCCAATGGAGAAGCGCGCATAGGCATGAATACCCTTCCGAGGAAACTGAGGAAATCACGGTATGGAAAGCCTTTTATGAAGTCGGATTTGGAATGCCCACTTGTGATTTCTTCCGCCGTGTCCTCCAGTTCTATGGGATCGAACTTTGCCACTTGAATCCCAATTCCATTCTGAATATATCCATATTCATTCATCTGTGTGAAGCCTTCCTAGGGATAGACCCCCATTTCGCCCTGTTCCGCCATCTCTTTAGGGTTAAGACCTCTAGCGGTCCACTGCAAGTGGTGGGCAAGGTCGTGATCCAGTTCCGCCAAGGCATGAGGGCAGTGTATTTGGATTACACCACCAAGGAAAGCCTTAAGGACTGGCAGAAAGAGTGGTTTTACGCCTGGAACCATCAGCCACAGCTGCAAGGCCGTTCGGGGAATCCCCGAAGCTGAACTGGAATAAAACAATCAGAGTAGATCAAGCCACACAAATTCCTGAGCTACTGGCCATGATCAGAGACCTGAAGGCACAAGGCCTAACAGGAGCCGTAGTCTTCCGGTCATTCCTACTCAGGAGGATTCAACCCTGCAGGCAACGCTGTAACCCAGGGTACAAGTACTCTGGGGAAACAGACCCCTCAAGGAATGCTACCGGGGACTTATCAGAGAAGAGGGTGAACCAAATCTTGAAGAAGTTCCTGGTGATAAATGATGAACAATTTCCAGACATACCAGAAATTTCCGCAATAACCATGACACCCGAGGTAAATTCCTTATATGAATTCATTTCTGCATTGTTGGGAAGATATGGGGAACTAACATCTTGGTCATTATAGTATGAAGCCCGGCGCACGCTGTATGTAAGCCTGCCACCTCTGGATCCAAGCAACACAGAAGAGGCAGCCCTATTGGCACGATGTGTGGATCCCCAGGTAAGGGAACAAGGTCACCCACGCAAGCCAGTGGCAAGTGAAGATCCTGTTGAGCCAATGATAAAATCTGAACCACAGGACCCAGAAGAAGCCCAACCCGAGGCAGGAGCGACCTCCAAGGGAGGAGAAAGGTCCAAGAGACCGGCTCCAACTGAAGCTCAAGCGCCAGTGCCAAAGAGAGCCCGCACAATGCCCAAGCCCCGAGCCAGAACAATTCCAGAAGGGAGGGCAAAGGTATCCCCACAACCCAGAACAGCTGCAGCTTCAGCGGGGATAGCCATCGGCGTGATAGGAACCAGCATGCCGCAGCAAGGCAGCTCTGCGCGGCGTGCACTGTCTGATGAAGAAATCCTGCACGAGATCTACAACCCTGCCTCCGTGCCGTTCGAAGGAACAACATCAAATATTGAAGAACCCTGTCTAGCAGGACCTTCGACGGCGGGGCAAGAAGTGGAGGAGGAATTTACTCTGGGGGAGCCAGAGATCCCGATGCGGCCCGCCATCGTGTAAGTACTGTTATCAAGTAATGTTGAATGTACCCTTGTAATATACCAATGTGACTAACAAACTTCATGTTTCCAGTGTTGAAGATACTTCAGCCACAACCAGGGTAGAATCCCAGGTTGATCACATGGCTGTAGAGCCAGAGGCCGCAGTGCCTGAAGAACCCAGGGTTGTTCCAGAAACAACCCTGCCAGAAGTCCAGGCGGCTCTGCCGGCAGACCTGCCAGCACCAGCAGGAACCCAAGTCGAGGAAGCAGTCGCTGAAGTGCTGGCGGAGCTGGAACAATTGGTCACGGCGGCAGTGATTGAAGAATCCGAGCAGGAACGCCGTGATCAGTCTTCTGCGCAGCCCCCGAGCGTTACGGTGACAACTCAAGCCGGGGCGGAAGCAGAGTGCTCGAGGGGGAAGCAAACCGTAGAAACAACCCCGGAGCAAGTGATTGAAGAAATCCCCAGGGTACCTCAGAGTACCGGAGCCGAAGAAGAGGGCAGGAGCTTCCGCATCGGCAGCTTCGACCCAGTGTTCAATCCAAACCCGCAGACCTTCGAGTATATCTTGGACGGGGAGGAGGATGAACACCATATTGACAGGGGAATGTACCACGCCGAGAGGGCAGTTGCCTACTTCAAGGTTAGTAAAACAACCCTGGTCGTGTAGTGTTGATGAAGCCTGTCTTATAACAATTCTGTTGTAGGCTGTGGGCGAAGCATCAAGGAAGAAGACTGAATACCTCCACAATATCTCCTTGATGCACGCCAAGGCGGACCGTCTCCATAAGGAGCTGGAGCGTGAGCGCGAAGATCGCAAGCTCCAGGAGGCGGAGGATGCCAACACAATCCGGACTCTTCACCTGCGCACCAAGGAATTGGCCGCAGAGAAGGAGGACGTGAAGAAAAAGCTTGCAGCAGCGAAGTCTGAGCTCAAAGGTACTCTGTCGCCACCGAATTCTTGCACTAATATGTCCTTTGCCTGTGTTCAATAACAACTCTGCCTCTGTCTTGCGTTTGCAGGGGCACAACAACAACTTGCCGCAGCCCAGAGCAAGATGACGGATTGGTCCAATGTGGCCAACCGCTACGAAGACGCGCTGAAGACCCTCACTGCGGACCACGAAGGCGTGAAAGAACAACTCCGAGTGGCGGTCCAGCAGCGCAAGGATGCCGATGAACAACTAGTTCAAATCCTCGAGCAGCAGAAGCAGCTTGCCAAGAACCTGGGGGATGCTCAGGAGGAGAACAATCGGTTATCCAGAGATCTCGTCCAAGCACAGAAGCATCTAGCAGACAAGAAGGTGCTGGACGAGAAACTCGAACAGGCGGCCAAGAGGATGTCTGAACTTGAAGAGGAGCTGCGGACGATGAAGAAGTCGGACGACGACCTGGCAGGAGCCATGAACCAGATTGCGCAGCTTGAGAAGGCAGCAAATCCGGTGGTGAGAGCCCTGGTGCCCGAAGACCCTTCAGCGCCACAGACATTCCTGGAGCGCCTGAAGGCCATGCCGAGACAGCTCAAAGCCTATATCAAGAGATCTTCGAAGGCTTGTCTTGTGCACGTCCTTGCAGTAGTGAAGTCCAGGTACCCGGAGGTAGACATAGGTACATTAGTTCAGGGCGCAGCGCCAGACTGTACGGAGTCTACCTTTAGGGGCCTGAAGCAGGAGGCTGAGCCGGTTGCAGAAGCAATCGCTCAGAGCCTTAGGCTGTAGATAAAAACAGATAGTATTGTAATATAAGTACAATGCGATGTAATATATCTTTATTGCCATGGTATGAAGTTAAACCAAGAATTTCTGTGAATTCCTGGGTTGTCTCTGTGTTAAGAACCAGGACTTAGTCAAAATGTACACAGAGTAGATTTTAACTTGAAAAACAACCCTGTTAAGGACCCGAAGGAACCCAGGGAGATTTCTTATAACGTTAGCTATCTTAAAAAATGTACCCTGGAAGGATACTTGGGAACTAACTGTGTATGGTCTGCCGAAGCAAGAACCCAGTAAGACCCACGGAGCGGCAGCGTTAAGCTGGAAAATATCACAGGGTAGTGTAAGAGGAGGAACAAATCCGTTTGTGGCCCCGAAGGAACCCGGAGAGACCTCATTGGTATAGGAGGAACAGATCCGTTTTTGGCCCCGAAGGAACCCGGAGAGACCTCATTGGTGTAGGCTCCGCATGCATGTAAAAGAAACTGTCCGAGTCGAAAAAGAACACGGAAGTTTTAAATGATGTCACGAAGACAAATAAACAACCCAGTGAGGGAGTTTTATTAAGATAATCTCGTTGCCGAAACAACGGTACAAGAGAACATGTATTGCCGAAGCAAGTAGTTCGTTTATTGCCGAGGCAATGTTTACAAAAGAACCCAGGATGCCGGAGCAATGAGTTCCTGTGGTGCCAAAGCACTACTGAATTGTAGGAGCTACGCGTAGAATTTGCGCAGGTGCTCGATATTCCAAGGATTTGGTAAACCCACACCATCTTCTGTTTGAAGTCTGTAGGTGCCGGGTTTGAGTACCTTGGAAACAATAAATGGACCATCCCAGGGTGAAGTGAGCTTGGAGTGACCGGCCGTATTCTGGATGCGGCGTAGCACCAGTTCTCCAATCTGGAATGATCTTGTCTTCACATTTTTGTCATGAAATCTTCGAATCCCTTGAAGGTACGCAGCATTGTGCAACAAGGCTGCCAGTCGTGCTTCTTCAGCCGTATCGACTTCCAGCATTCGTTGTTCATCTGCCATGGCTTCTTGGAACTCTTCAACACGAGGAGCACCGTGCATGACATCAACTGGTAGAACGGCCTCTGATCCATACACCAGGAAGAAGGGAGATTGCCCTGTAGCTTTACTGGGTTGAGATCGTAGGCCCCATACAACTGGAAAGAGTTCTTTCATCCACCGGCCTTCTGCTTTCTTCAGGGTTCTTTCCATGCGAGCTTTGAGTCCATCGAGGAGCATGCCATTGGCTCTTTCAACTTGTCCATTGGCACGAGGATGAGCAACCGAAGCGTAAGATATTTCGATGCTACGATCTTCACAGTAGTCCCAGAACTTGTTGCCTGTAAAGGTAGTACCCAAATCTGTGATGATTTGGTGTGGTATTCCGAAGCGAAGAATCAACTCTTGGAGGAATTGGACTGCTTTCTCAGAGATTGGTTTGACAACCGGAAAGACTTCTATCCACTTTGTAAACTTGTCAATTGCGACGAAGCAATATTCGAATCCACCAGGTGCCCGAGGTAGTTTTCCAATCATATCCAGCCCCCAGCATGCGAATGGCCATGACGGAGGTATCAATTTGATCTTGTGAGCAGGCTGGTGTGAATGATGAGCGAAATATTGACAACCCTTGCAGTGGCGAACGATTTCTTCAGCGTCGTGTAGAGCTGTAGGCCAATAGAACCCAGCACGGAAGGCTTTGCCTACAATGGTGCGGGAAGCTGCATGATTGCCACATTCTCCTGCGTGTATCTCCTCCAAGATGCTGACTCCTTCTTGCTGTGAGACGCATTTCATCAATGCGCCAGAGCGTGCACCACGTCGGTACAGTGTATCACCGATTATGACATAGGACTTGCTACGGCGGACAATTTGCTGGGCCTCTACCTTCTCGGCAGGGAGTTTGTCATGCAAGATGTAGTCTATAATCGGAGCACTCCAAGTGGCGTCGATGAGCATTACCTCAGGAGCTGAGGTTGTAACATTAGGAGTTGCTGCTGCAGAAATTGATGGCTTGGAGAGTTCATTGACGAACACCCCGCTAGGCACCTCTGCTCTGGAAGAACCCAGCTTTGATAGGACGTCTGCAGCAACGTTGTAATCTCGCTCGACATGATGGAATTCAATGCCGAGGAAGTGTTTCTCCAGTTTCCGGACTTCTTCACAGTATGCGTCCATGTCTTCATGGTTGCGATTCCAGTCCTTATTGACTTGTTTGATGACCAACATTGAATCCCCATAGACCAGCAGGCGCTTGATACTGAGGGTAATGGCCATCTTCATTCCGTGAAGGAGTGCTTCGTATTCTGCAGCGTTGTTGGTGACAGCAAACTGAATCTGCAGAACATACTTGAGTTGATCCCCTCTTGGTGAGATCAACAGAACTCCAGCGCCTCCGCCTTCCAGCTTGAGTGACCCGTCGAAGTACATGATCCAATGCTCAGGTTTGGCGGTGGAGATTGGGAGATTGTGCTCGGTCCATTCTGATATGAAATCGGTAAGGACTTGAGACTTCATGGCCGTGCGAGAACGGAACTCGATGCTGTATGTTCCGAGCTCAACAGCCCACTTGGCGATACGCCCTGTAGCGTCTTGATTATGAAGAATCTCGCCAATAGGATAACCAGTAACCACAATGATCTTGTAGGTGTCGAAGTAATGCCGCAGCTTTCTAGATGTCATTAAGACAGCATATAGGATTTTTTGAACTTGAGGGTACCTGGATTTAGAGTCCGAGAGGACTTCACTCACAAAGTACACAGGCCGCTGAATCTTCTGAAGATGGCCTTCCTCGTCGCGTTCAACAACAATGGCGGCGCTGACGACATTGGTGGTTGCTGTAATGTAGAGCAAGAGATCTTCGCCCGGGAGCGGTGCAGTGAGCACAGGAGGCGTAGTCAGGAATAGCTTGAGCTTGTCGAAGGCGTCCTGAGCTTCCTGAGTCCACTGAAATCTGTCCTGCTTCTTGAGTAGTTTGAAGAACTCAGTGCCGCGTTCCCCCAGTTTGGAGATGAAGCGGTTGAGTGCAGCCATGCAGCCCGTAAGCTTCATGACATCCTTGACAGTGGTCGGCGGCTCTATGTTCATGATAGTTGCTATCTTCTCTGGATTTGCTTCGATGCCGCGTTCACTGATAATGAACCCAAGGAGCTTTCCGGATGGAACACCGAAAACGCATTTGGTGGGGTTAAGCTTCCACTGCCATTTGCGTAAGTTGTCAAATGTCTCGGTGAGGTCCGTGATGAGGTCCTCGGGATTTCTTGTCTTGATTACCACATCATCAACGTAGGCTTCGACGTTTCGGTGAAGTTGTTCTTGAAGACAACCCTGGATAGCCCGCTGATACGTGGCACCTGCATTTTTCAAGCCAAAGGGCATTGTTGTGTAACAATATGCACCAAATGGCGTGATGAACGAAGTTTTGATCTGATCCTCTTCTTTCAGTGATATCTGATGATACCCTGAGTAGCAATCGAGGAAACAGAGTAGTGTACACCCGGCGGTGCTGTCGATGACTTGGTCGATGCGAGGGAGCCCGAAGGGATCCTTCTTGCAGTGCTTGTTGAGATCAGTATAATCAACGCACATTCTCCATTCATTTGAATTCTTTTTCTTACAAGAACCGGGTTGGCTAACCAATCCGGATAGAAGACTTCTTTAATGAAGCCGGCTGCTAATAACTTAGCTAGTTCTTTTTTGATGGCTTCCCGACGCTCTGTGGCGAATCTTCGGAGGCGCTGCTTCTTGGGCTTCGCGCTCTCGTTGAGGTCCAGCTTGTGCTCGATCAACTCTCTGGGTACTCCAGGCATGTCGGAGGGCTTTGTAGCAAAGATGTCCGCCTGGGCTCGCAGGAAGTCGACGAGCGCGCTTTCCTATGCAGGAGTGAGGTTGGAGCCGATCACGGCTGTCTTTGATGGGTCTCCAGTTTGGAGATCGATCGTCTTTGTCGCGACCTTCTCCGCAGGCTTGATAGCCCGTGTCTTCTTCTGCGTCGGGGCGTCATCGTCTTCTGCGATGACAGCTGTTGCCAGGGGTTGGAGTTCCTGGCGATCGATGGTGGACGCGGCTCTGACGGCGTGCTCCACTGCTTCTTTGTCGCAGAGGTAGGAACGCTTGATGTCGCCGCGAAGGGAGAGGACGCCGTGGGGCCCTGGCATCTTCAGCACCAGGTAAGTGTAGTGGGGGATGGCCATGAACTTGGCCAATGCAGGTCGCCCGAGGATGGCGTGGTAGGAGGTCTCGAAGTCTGCAACTTCGAACTTAATGAATTCTGTACGGTAGTTTGATGACGTACCGTACGTGACGGGCAAGGTGATTTGCCCGAGGGGGATGGCGGCCTTCCCAGGCACGATGCCGTAGAAGGAGTATCCGCCGGCTGCAGCGTGCTCATGTCGAGGCCCATGGACTTCAACGTCTTGGCGAAGATGAGGTTGAGCCCGCTGCCTCCGTCGATCAGAACCTTTGTGAGCCTGCTGTTTGCGACCACGGTCTCGAGGACAAGGGATATCGTCCAGGAGAGGCGATCTCTGCCCATTGATCTTCTCGGGACCAGGTGATGGTGGTGTCGGACCACCGTAGCGGTGTAACCACCGCTGGTTCTGCTGCGTAGGCCTCGCGCCTTGCGTTCTTGCGGTTGCGCGAGGTGTCGCTGACTGCCATGCCTCCGAAGATGACGTTGACAGTGTTGTTGATGTCTGGGAAACCGCTGTCTCCCTTGTCGTGGTCGTTGTCTCCGTCACCAGCCGACTTCTGCTTCTTGTTAGGGGTGCTGAATGTCTCCCGGAGGAGCACGCACTCGCCCATGGTGTGCTTGCTGTCGGTGTGGTAAGGGCAGCGCTTCTTGAGAAGTTTGTTGAACTCCTCTCTTCGTTACTGCGCGGATTTGGCGGAGCGGACGGTTTGGACGGTTGCGACCGTGTTGTGTGGTCGCTTCCGTGGGTTGTTGCCGTTGCGCTGGAAGGAGTCGCGCGGCTGATCCCTGTTGTCTTCCTGGTTCTTGCGCCCAGGGTTGTTGGGCCTCTTGCCGTAGCGCTCCCGTTCTTGATCATCAGTGTCCATCCAATTGGACACCAGTGCGCGGAATTCCTCGAGGTCGCGAGGACGATTGTGACCGAAGTCACGGAAGAGGGTGTGATCCGTCATCCCTTCTTGAAATAGTCAATGACTTCGGAG